>VWPU01011321.1:0-10665 GCA_013398955.1 Callaeas wilsoni
TGAGGGTGCTGAAGGCAGCAGGGCTGAGCCAAACCTCCCCCGTTTAACACCGATATTTAGTCCGGACAGCCCAAGCAGGCGAGCGGCAGTGCTGGTGTTGTACAACCAACCGAGCTCCAGCGGGGCGGGAGACAAACCCCAAACCAGAGGTGGAGGCCGGATTTGAGGAGAGTTTTCCCGTTCCAAGGGCTGCGGCAGCAGATCCGGCTGCTGGAGAAGGACGGGGCTGCTCAGCACCAGGGAGCGCTGGGCTGCAGCTCCAGCTCCTCCTGCAAACCAGGAGGCAGCTGCGCCCAGGGCTGCTCCGGCTTCCAGCACGGAGGGGAAACTTGTGCTCCCTCAGCTGTGCCTGGGATGCAATCCCGGAGCTGGGCCAGCCCTTGCTCCTGCCTGGCACAGCTGTGCTGGGGAGCTGCTGCTGTTTGCTTTGGTCGGACTTTGGTTCGCAAAAATCTCAAAATACAAAAGCATTCAAAAAAAACCCCACCCCAAGAAGGACGTGGGACAAGGCATGGAGGGACAGGACACAGGGAATGGCTTCCCACTGCCAGAGAGCAGGGATGGATGGGAGACTGGGAATCCGGAATTCCTGGCTGGGAGGGTGGGCAGGCCCTGGCACAGGGTGCCCAGAGCAGCTGTGGCTGCCCCTGGATCCCTGGCAGTGCCCAAGGCCAGGCTGGACACTGGGGCTGGGAGCAGCCTGGGACAGTGGGAGGTGTCCCTGCCATGGCAGGGGTGGCCCTGGGTGGGGTCTGAGGTCCCTCCCAACCCAAACCTGTCTGGGATTCTGGGATTCTATGAAAAACTGAAGTTGGATGATGTCCATTCAGTCAAACTAACATTTATTTAGGCTTTGGAAAGATTTACATTGTTTTGTGCTCTTTGCTTTAAAGGCTGAGTATTTTGCTGCTCTGGGCTGTGACCTGCTCCAGGTGCCAGCTGTGGCAGGGACACGGCTCTGCTGCCGTGCTTTGGAGCTGGATAGAACGTGGGGGTGTTGGGAGCTTTGCAGCAAAGCTGGTGTTCCCAAGAGAGCCAATTCTCTTTTTGTGTTGCAGTTTGTTTTAGAGGGCACAGGAGTTTGTCCTTTTCCCGGCCCCGAGGCTGCCGGAGCTCCAGGAGCGTTTGGACAGCGCAGCCAGGGGTGCCCAGGGTGGGATTGCTGGGGGGTCTGGGCAGGGCCAGGGACTGGGCTGGGTGATCCTGTGGGCCCCTTCCAGCTCAGGATAGTCCAGGAGTCTGTGCTTTTGGAGAGCAGGGCTGTCTCACACATCATCTCTGCACCGTGGAAGCTGAGCTGATGAAACGATCTAAGAAAAATAAAAAATCTCATGTAGTCAGAGCTTAGAGAGAAAAACCACCCCATGCAAGGCTTCCTGGAGCGCTACAATCTCCTGGAAATAAATGAACAGATTGCCATGAATGAATAAACTGCTTAAGACACTAATTCACATTCAGGAGGCCACGGGGCTGGGGATGGGTGAGGATGACAGAACTGTTTCCCTGTGATTGTTGCTGCAGGAGCTGGAGGAGGCAAACAGAAGGTGGCCGTGCTCTGCACACAAACTGCTGGGCACAGATGGCTCCCGGGGCTCCTGCCCACGGAAACGGGCCAGGAGTGTGTGCCAGCCTGGCTGCCTGCTCTGGGAAAGGGCGTCTGCAGGGGAAACCTGCAGGGGAGGAGCAGCTGAGGGCACTGGGATCCTTCAGCTGGAGAGGAGCAGACCGAGGGCAGAGCTCAGAGCTCGGATCTCTGCCCTCTGGGACAGGGACAGGACCCAGGGAAGGGCTGGAGCTGGCGCAAGGAGGCGCAGGCTGGAGATCAGGGAAGGCTCTTCCCCCAGAGGTGCTGGGCACTGCCCTGGCTCCCCAGGGAATGGTCCCGGCCCCGAGGCTGCTGGAGCTCCAGGAGCGTTTGGCCAGCGCTGCCAGGGGTGCCCAGGGTGGGGCTGTTGGGGGGTCTGGGCAGGGACAGGGGCTGGATCAATGATCCCTGTGGATCCCTTCCAAATCAGGATATTCTGGGATTTTGTGATTCAAGACAAAATATGGGAAATCTGGGCCACATACTCACTGGACCATGGATCTGCAGCCTGGAGGGGAGGCTGCAGGCACAGCTCACATTTGGGATGGTGATCGGAGGATGTTTTAGTGCCCCTTTGCTCATTCCAGTGTTCCTGTGCAGCTGTCACTGCTCAGGCCCCGCTGTCCTGAGAGCCAGGGCAGGTGGCAGTGGGACTGGGGCTGCCATGGCACCTGTGTCCATGGCACCTGTGTCCATGGCACCTGTCCATGGCACCTGTCCATGGCACCTGTCCGTGGCACCCGCCCATGGCACCTGTCCATGGCACCTGTGTCCATGGCACCTGTCCGTGGCACCCACCCGTGGCACCCACCCATGGCATCTGTCCGTGGCATCTGTCCGTGGCACCTGCCTGTGGCACCTGTCCGTGGCACCTGTCCATGGCACCTGTCCATGGCACCTGTCCGTGGCACCCGCCCGTGGCACCTGTCCATGGTATCCACGGTGGCACGAGCTCTGGGCCCACGTGCAGGGAGAGCCACGGGCCCTTTGATCCTGGTGGACGTTTCCGCAGCATTTCCCGTGTGTGGCACCTCTGGCAGGGCTGCCCCAGCCGGGATATGTCCCCACGGAGCAGCATCTCCCACATCCCGGATCCCCCTCTGGAGCACTGTGTCCGCGTTCCACCCAGCACAGCCACGCTCCCAAGGGCTGGTAAAACCCAGCCCCGGGCCCTGCCTGCGTTTGGAGCTTCAGTCACCTGAACGGTGATGAAACCTCTCTCACAGCCCCTGTTTGCTGTGGAACAGCCCCGGGGAGGGGTTCGCAGGGCTCCGGGGAGGGGGTCGCAGGGCTCCGGGGAGGGGATCGCAGGGCTCCAGGGAGGGGTTCGCGGGGCTCCGGGCTCTGAGATAAGCCGGTGCTGTCGGTGCCAGGAACAGCTGCTTCCCAGCACCGACAAACGGGGACTTGATGAGTTCCTGGAGATGACAAAACGGACCGGAGATAAAGATCTGTGTGAAACATTTTGTTAGGGAAATCCTCGAGCTGAACTGCTCTGTGCTGAGTGAGCCGGGGAGGGGCTGCTCAGGCTCGGGGGGCACTGGGGACGCTGCTGCTTTTGGCTCTGGCTGTGGGGTCTCCGTGGGCAGAGCCCATCCTGACCCATGGAGCAGCACCCTGACCCCAGAGCAGCATCCCGACCCCAGAGCAGCATCCCGACCCCAGAGCAGGATCCTGACCCATGGAGCAGCATCCCAACCCCAGAGCAGCATCCCAACCCCAGAGCAGCACCCTGACCCATGGAGTAGCACCCTGACCCCAGAGCAGCATCCTGACCCCCGAGCAGAATCCTGACCCATGGAGCAGCATCCTGACCCCAGCGCAGAATCCTGACCCATGGAGCAGCATCCCGACCCCAGAGCAGGAGCCTGACCCCCAGAGCAGCACCCAGACTCCCAGACTAGGATCCTGACCCCAGAGCAGCATCCCGACCCCAGAGCAGAATCCTGACCCCTGGAGCAGCACCCTGACCCCCGGAGCAGCAGTTTTGGGGTCTCACCATCGCACAGCAGCTCAGGTCGGGGCTGGGCAGAGTCGGACACTCTGGGAGATGGTGAAGGGGAGCAGAGCGGCTCCTGGGCCCTTTGCAGCGAGTGATGAATTAGGGCTGCGTTCAGTGGCTCGTTAGCCTGTGCAGCTGGCGCTGCGGCAGCTCACACAGGAGCTGCTCCCCGGCCTTAGGGCTCGCACCCCACAGCCCAGCTGCGGGTTTGGGCTGCGGAGCTGCCCCGGGCTGCTCTGGCTGCAGAAATCCCAGCACCGCTGGCAGCAGGGCTGTGGTGCCAGGTGTGGGGCTGCCCTGGTGCTCGGGGTGGCCCGGGGTGAGCTGGGCCTGCTGGAGAGCGGCACTGGGAGCTGTGGTGCACAGCCAGGGTGGGGTGGTGCTTACTGGGGAAGGAGCAGTCAGGGCTGGAGATGGCCTCCCCCTGCCCTTCCCCTGAGCAGGTGCTTCCAAGCACCGCCCAAAGGCTTTGTCCTGAGCCCTCGGGACGTGGATTCTCCTGGTGACCTGGACACTGTAGGGCTGTCCCGGGGTTTTCTCAAATAAAACCACTATTCCATATTGAAATAAAATTAATAGTCCATTATTTCCTGTCAAAGACTTTAGTGAGGCCAGTGGCTGGTTGCCAGCAGGTGCCTAAGACACGAGAAATGGTGTTTGAGTAGGGTGGTGCCTCCTCTGGCTGTTATTCCCAGCTTTCAGCAGTTCCCGTATGGGGATTTCTCTGCTGTTGGATTTGATGGCGGTGGCCTTGCACAAATATCCCCAAATTACTTTTGAATCCCTCTATCAGCACCATCTGACTGCAGCGGTTTTATTATGCATCAGCTGAAAATGCATTTGATTTGTATTAAACTTCTTTGAAGATCTTTCTGCTATTTAATCTCCTTGAGAGTGGAAGACAACCGGAATATTGAGGTCATGGAAGAGTGGGAGAGCAAAGAGAAATTGGTCCTGGAAGAGCAGGTGGGTGGGAGCTGTGCCTTTTTCCTTAAATCAAGTGCAGGAGAAGCTTTCCAGCCCGACTCTGGAGGATTTCCAGGCAGCACAGTAGCTATTTTTATTAAACTGTTTTCCTGAACAGCTGCCTACTCAGGAGTGTCCCTCTGCATTTACTTTCTGTCTCAATATTCCTTTGGTAATAGAACACAGTCATTTAGGCTGGGATAAAAAAGGGAATTAAAATACCTAACATATCCACAGGGCTGGGTTTTCTCGGTGCTTTCCTGCTGTGGGGAGTTGAGTTTAACTCCTAATTACATGGTAGGGTTTGCAGCCTCGGCACTGTTGATGCTTTTTAGTAAATTCTAAATGGCAATTCTTAAACAAGGCTCTGGGGCTGAGGAGAGGAGAGGAGGGGGGGGGGGAGGGCGGAGGGGGGGGGGGGAGGAGAGGAGAGGAGGGGGGGGGGGAGGGCGGAGGGGGGGGGGGGAGGAGAGGAGAGGAGGGGGGGGGGGAGGGCGGAGGGGGGGGGGGGAGGAGAGGAGAGAAGGTGTTTGGTGTCTGTGCTGCTGTCGCAGGCTCGGAGCACGGGAACTGGAGCCCAGCAAGGTGTCAGTGTTTTTATCACCTGTGTGAGATTCGCACTCGTGCGCAGGAGGCAGAACAGGAAATGTCTTTGTAGAACATCCGAGGGGCTGTTCAGTGTGGCAAGGTTACCCATGATAAAATAACAAAATCGAGGATTTACTCAGTACTCACAGCACAGTCTGAGTCCCCTCACCACATGGATGAAAGCACTTTTAGTTCTCCAGTTTGAAACTTTGGTTCCCGAGATCAGGCAGCCAAGCCTCTCCTCGCTGGGGTTTCTGTGGGGAGAGGCTCACAGCCTTGCACCACTCCGCACCCTGATCCAAGGAGGGGCCTGGATCAGGAGGTACCCACGCTTCCCACGTGGGGAAGGCTGGTGTGAACCCAGGGCCAGGCAGAGGGATGCTCGGGAGCTGCAGGTGCACCCCCAGCCCCCTGGAAAGGAGGGCCAGCCCCACGGCTGGAAGTGCCCCTCACGGTGCAAAGTCACCTCGGACACGGCTTCAACACCGTCCCCTGCGGAGAGGCAGCAGCGGAGCACAGAGGCGATGCAGCACCTACAAACGAGGCACTGCTTCATCCCTGCTGGGCACTGCTGCTGGCTGTGGCCCCAAATGTGGCTCTGCAGCCCCAAAGAAAAGGTTCCTGCCTTTGGGTCTGTCCCGGAGCAGGGGAGGGGGTGGTCCTAGATCCTAGATCCCTGCTCCAGGACTGGTTCTGGGATGTACCCTGGGGCCTGGGGAGCGTGAGGCTGCTCCAGTGTGCCAGGGAGGAGCAGTGGGCTCTGGGAGAGGGGGATGTTGGCCAGGCTTTGGAGAGTTCAGCCCTTTTGTCTCCCTCCTTCCCTCCCTCTGCAGTGCCTCCCTTGCACCCCAAGGACAGGTGTGTGGCCGGTCCCACCCTGCAGCCTGCCCCCCTTCCAGCAGCTCTTCCCTGCGTTCCCAACAGCTGCCAGGCTTCCCAGTCTAGGAAACCTCTCTTATGATTTTTAACTCATTTCTGTGCTTATCCTCCTGGATTTCCCCCATGCTCATTCTCTTTTTCAATAAACATGAATTTCACCTCTGAATTGTGACCAGAGCTGCTCATTCCTCTTAGGATTAGGCCAGAAATCTCAGAGCTTTCAGTCTGACAACTGGGTCATGGTGCCCAGGTATTTACAGGTTCTCGTTGGTTATTTTTAAATGTGTGTTTTCCTCCTCGTGCCCCTCGTGCAGGGCGAGCTCAGGCCGCTCCCAGGGCTGCACCGAGGCCTCCCTGCTCCCCTGGGTGTGCTGCTTCCCCCACCACATCCTCCCCTCCTGCCGGGCAGATCCCAGCAGGATCAGGCTGTTGTCCCCCCAGCAGTGTTTCATTGCTGGCACAGGCTCTGCTTGGATCCCTTCTACCTCCTGAATCCCTTCTGCTCCAGGTGCTGCCTTCCCGGTTTCCTTTCTTCCCTTGTTTCAGCGCTACTGAATTTCATCCCCCTTTATTTGTGCAGTTTCTGCCGATATTTGTGCCCTCTCCCCCCTCCTGGACGGGCAGTGTCCTGATGGCAGCGGCCCAGGACGGTGCTGCTCCCTTCCACGCGCTGCTCCGACGGACGCGGGCGATCCGAGCCCTCCCTCTGCACAGCCCCGTGTGCCACCACCTGGAGGGATCCTGCCAGGCTTTACCCGGCCTGCTCTCGGGGTTACAGGGAGCAGTTCCCAAAGCCTGGTCGCAATCCCTGCTAAAATTAATCCTTGGGGTGTTCACTGCCCTCCCCAGCACTTTGCTGTCTCATTACGGAACATGTCCTTGTCTCTGGTCCCTCTCCAGCTCTCCTGGAGCCCCTTCAGGCCCTGCAAGGGGCGCTGAGGTGTCCCTGGAGCCTTCTCTTCTCCAGGTGAACATTCCCAGCTCTCCCAGCCTGGCTCCAGAGGGGCTCCAGCCCTGGAGCAGCTCCGGGGCCTCCTCTGGGCTCCCTCCAGCAGCCCCACGTCTTCCCTGTGCTGAGAACCCCAGACCTGGGCACTCAAGTTGATCAATTACGCATTAAAAAAATCTATAAAATACCTATTAAATGGCTGGGCTTGATGATCTTGGAAGTCTTTTCCAGCCTAAATGGTTCTGTGATTGTTCCCTTATCAGCAGCAGAGACAGCGATGGAGAGCAGGACTGCAGCGTGGCACAGGTGAGGCAGACGCTTTACCGCATCTCCTGTCTCCTGCAGCGGTGCGAGCTGGGGCTGCGGGCAGGGCAGAGCCCACCGCTGATGAGCCAGTCTCCACGGAGTGGGCTCCAGCTGCCTCTGTGATCCGCTGCTCAAATACGGATGAGCTGCTCCCCCCCGCCCCGGGAAGCGCTGAGCTGAGCTGGAGCCCACCGCTTTGTCAAGCCACTCCGAGCTCACAGCGTTTCCTCACTTTCTCTGGAGTAATTTCTTCTAAGATTCCTGCTCGGCTTTGAGCAGAGAGCAGCTCCATCCGTCAGAGCAGGGCCGCCGCCGGGAAGTTTCCGGGAACGCGGCTGGTCCCTGGGCAGGGCACGCGGCGGCTCTCGGAGAGAGTTGTCAGCACACATCAAACCTGGGAGAGCCAAGGGATCCCTCCTGCCGCTGCCAGAGCCGGAATTAAGAGGACAGCAGAGACATGGAGCAGCATAAATAGCACACAGATACTGTGGCTTAATCTCTGCAATGTCAAAAGCCTAAAAATTCAGGATAGTGCTCCCCAAAACCTCTGCGGAGCTGGAGCTTGCTCTCTGGGATGTCCAAGAGTGGCAAAGCTTTTTTTTTTAAGGAATTACTGATTTTACTGACTGTCAGACTAATTTTTAAATCCCACCCAGTGCCCCCCCTGCCATGGCAGGGACGCCTCCCACTGTCCCAGGCTGCTCCCAGCCCCAGTGTCCAGCCTGGCCTTGGGCCCTGCCAGGGATCCAGGGGCAGCCCCAGCTGCTCTGGGCACCCTGTGCCGGGGCCTGCCCACCCTCCCAGGGAAGGATTTCTTCCGGATATCTCATTAAATCTCTTCTCCTTCAGCTCAAGATAGGGAGTTCTGTGGATTTCCCAGCCAGAGCAGAGGTGTATTCTGAAACTCAGAGGGTAAATATGACTGAAATTCTGACAGAGAAAGCCCCACACCTTTAGAGGAAACCTTGGCCAGTTAGAAGTGCTGGTTCCTATACAATTTCATTATAATAATGCAGGTGGGGCTGGGAATGTGGCACCACCAGTTGCAGTTGCACACAGAACTTAAGGATGCACAGTGCAAACTGTGCTGTTCAATATTTACAGCCCTAAAACCAGGAGCCTCTCCTTTGAAATGAGCTTTATCCTAGGAAGATTCCCAAGGATTGGAGCCATAATAGGATCATTTATAACAGTGTGATTTTAAGCAATATTCTTCACTTGTACCAACAGCAAGAAATCATGGAGTTTTTTCTTGCCAATATTAATCCAAATTTTAAATGTTTGCAAGTTGAGCCTGTAAGACAATGGACAGGGAGATTTGGGAAGAAAAATAAAGGCTGGACTTTTCTGGGGACTTTATTCTGTCCTGCAAATAAAACCCTGGCGATGTGCCCAGAGCTGGCCCGCACTGAGCCCAGCACCCCAGCACTTCCCAGCTGGTAATTTAGGTTTTGCTTTATCCCGGGGAAGATTAAAGGCTCTTGTAAAGTGCAAACCATCAGCTTGAAATATCGTCATGGGCTGTATTTTCAGGGCTTTTTATATATTCCCCAAATAAACTGCTTGTGCAGCAGGGAGAGGAGAAGGAAGGGGGCTGGAATGTAGGTCAGGGCAGCAGGGAAGGGCTGCCAAGGTTAGGGAGGAGCAGTTCTTCATCTTCATCCTCCTCAGCGCTGCCCCGGCCCCGGCTGGGGGGCACCGAGGGCTGGGGGTGCCCCAGGGCTCCTCGGGCCGGCCGCGGGCACTCTGGAAGGACAAAGGGATGAAGAAGAACGAACTCCTGGCTGTGGAGGCCCTGGGCCACTGCAGCCTTCTGGAGGAGAAAATGAGGAGGTGAAACACTCGGTGCCCCCCAAGCTCCTCCACTGCTGGGGACACGGGGACAGGGCCCTGCTGAGGGACTGAGGATGGAGGGACAGGACACAGGGAATGGCGTCCCACTGCCAGAGGGCAGGGATGGGTGGGAGATTGGGAATCAGGAATTCCGGGCTGGGAGGGTGGGGAGGGGCTGGGATGGAATTCCCAGAGCAGCTGTGGCTGCCCCTGGATCCCTGGCAGTGCCCAAGGCCAGACTGGACACTGGGGCTGGGAGCAGCTTGGGACAGTGGGAGGTGTCCCTGCCATGGCAGGGGATGGAATGAGATGATCTTTAAGGTCCCTTCACCCCAAACCATTCTGGGATTCTGGGATTCCCAGGAGACAGCCTGAGGGAGTTCTCCATGGCAGGGGCAGCAGGGGAGGCTCTGAGAGGCTTCTCTCTGGCAAGAATTCAAGCAGAGAATTTCTAGATTGGCTAAATTGATTCAGAAGTTGTGATATATTTCAATAATAATTTTTACAAGAAATGTGTTTTAAAATGACAAAATCACTTTGACACAAACTCTGAGCAGCGAAGATAAACTCAGGCAAATTTTTTTCCTAAAAGCTTCAATGTATTATAGAATCCCAGACTGGTTTGGGTTGAAGGGGACCTTAAATCCCATCCAGGGCCACCCCTGCCATGGCAGGGACACCTCCCACTGTCCCAGGCTGCTCCCAGCCCCAGTGTCCAACCTGGCCTTGGACACTGCCAGAGCACCCTGTGCTGGGGCCTCACTGTATTTTATTTTATTTTATGATCAACCATTAACATGGCATTTATTCAAAATGCATTAATTAAATCTTTCTTTTTTGTTGTTTCAGTTCTGTTAAATAAAATGCTGATGGAGATGAGTAATAAGTTGTCTTTGCTTGTCCCAGTAATGATCACTATTTTCCACTTGAAATTAAATTACGTTTAAATTTTGGTAATAAACAGCTGAGTAGTAATGAATGCTACACCATTATCTTAATATTCTGCAATTTATCACCTCTGAAAACAGATAAATCAGTCTGCTAAGGACAGCCAGTGGAATGCCAGGTCACAGACTAAAGACTAACAGTGATTCGTGTGGCATTAACACACCCGTCACTGCCTTTAAAGGTAAAAAAAGCCTTCCAATTTTTGAGAAGCCTGAAATTCAGATTATTTTGATAAGAACTTCCCTGCTATTTAAAATGAATCCTGGAGCACGAGCGAGCTCGGAGTCACTGCCACCATTTCCGTGGCAGTTGTCCCCTCACTATCCAGGAGCAGACGCCCTCTCCCCCAGCTTTTTTCCGGGCTTTATTCCTCCCAGATTCTGCCGTGTCCCAGGCAGGGGCTGCCCTGCAGGCGGAGGAGGCTGCGGGCGATGCTGGGGCCGGGGGCTCCCGTGTGGGCCCGGGCAGAGGCAGCACGGGGATTTGGGGTCCCGCTCGGGCACCTCCGAGGGGTCCCGGGCTCTGCCCTGCTCTGCCAGCTCGGGAGCTGCTCGTGGGAAACGGGGAGCCGCGGCGTGGAGAGCCCGGTGCAGGGACCCCGGGATCGGG
>VWPU01011323.1:0-25434 GCA_013398955.1 Callaeas wilsoni
CTGCCTATCCCTGCCTGTATCCCCACCTGCCGCAGAGGTGCTGCCCACGGCTCTCTCTGCGGTGGAGCAGCAGCCAAAGCCAGGGTGGGTTATTTCAATCAACCATCTCTTTTACAAAAACGTTCCCCATCTTACGCTGATTTGCTGTGAAAGGTTCAGAGTTCAGGCGGGTTGAAGAATGCGGGTGATTAAAAACATTCCTCCCTAATAAAAGGGAAAAGGTCTTCTCCAGAGCCGCCTGCAAGGAACGGGAATGAGCTGGAGGGAGTTCGCTCAAATTAAAAGCACTTAAATAAGAAACCACACCAAAAGGACGATGTTGAAAGAAGGCGAAGATCACAAAGGGAGAACTCGAGAAATAGGAAATCCCAGAGCTGGGGTACCTCGTTTAACCCCGCCGGGCCCCCGGGGCGCTGGGTTTAATTAGGGACCAAACGCTGCTCCCCAGAACGATGAGAAAAAAATCAGCAAACCCACCCAGAGTCTGCCCAGCCTCAGCTTTGGGGGGACAGTGGGGACCCCCCACCGGTGCCCACGCATCCCTTTGTCCCCTACCTCCACCTGCTTGTGTGTCCCCGAGGGGTTTCCTCGCAGGATCCCAAAAAATCCCAGCGTTTGGGGCATTTTCCTCCTTCCTCGCCTTAGCACAGAGATCCGGGGATGGCAGCTCTGGGGATGGCAGCTCTGGGGATGGCAGCTCCTGGGAAAGCGGCTCCAGGGAAAGCGGCTCCAGGGAAAGCAGCTCCAGGGAAAGCGGCTCCAGGGAAAGCGGCTCCAGGGAAAGCAGCTCCAGGGAAAGCGGCTCCAGGGAAAGCCCTGCTCTGCCTCAGCCGTCCCCGCACGGAGAGAGCACCGGGCACGTCCCGCAGGAGCCATAAGAGAGCAGATGATGCTCAGGGAAGATGTAATGTTTGGAGCAGCCGAGTGCCAAGTTCCGATAACTCTTTCTGGAGCACACGGACTGGGAGTTTCAGGGGCTTTACGCCTCAGCCAGATGTGGGTGGATCCCTCCCCTCCCCACCAGACACCAAATTCCTGCTCCAAAATGAGACGAGGCTGATGCTGCTCCAAGAAAAGCCCCCCGAGAGTTTTTCCACCAGGGTAAACCCAAATTTTTCTGCTCTGATTCTTGCAAACTTTCTTCCGCAGAAACTTTCCAGAAAAAAAAAAAAATTGAGACAGACGATGATTAAAGTTTGGCGAAGTCACCCGAGCAGCACAAAACCTTTCCCACAACCAAAGGCACGAACCAGGATTCAGCCACACACCCAACTATGTCATGCACCTGTGAGCAGAGCAGTTATTTAGGCATTCCAAGCACAAAAATGGGAATATTCCCTGTTGGACCCTGGAAATGAGCTCCACATCAGGCCTGGGGAGGCAGAGCAGGGCGAGATGCTTCCTCTGATTGCTCTCCCTGGTTATTTGCAGCTCGTGACCTTTGAGTCAGACATTTAATAGCCCTCCCTGGAATTTTCTCCCCACAAATGCGCACATTTCGTTTTGAAACTCATGGCTCGGGGACCCAAAAACCTCAGGGCCAGCCCGGAGTCCAGGGAGGAAACACCTTTGGGCCTGGATCTGCTGCTGGTTTTAAGGCTCCCTGTTCCAGCCCAAATCCCAGTTCCGCTGTTCCCATCCAGGCCCATCTGAGGGGACCACGCTGCTCCCACAGCGTCCAGGGAGAGGACAGGGCAGGATCCCACTGCTGAAGGGAGAGGCACAGGGAACTCTTCAGGACTCAGTCAGACACTCCTGGAGGTGACCCAGGTCTGTGCTTCAAGGCAGGTTTTCCACATGCTCTCAAATCCATGTTTGGATTGGCCCTGGAAGTGTTTTGCCTCCAGGGCGAGGGTGGTCCAGAGGATCCTCAGGTAACCCCACATCCCACTGAATTACCCCAAAGCCCCAAACCTTAAGGGTGGACACGAACTTCACCTCAGGCACTGCCCAAACCACCAAATAACTTCCTCCCTGTTCCTTCCTGCTCCCAGAGGAGCTGGAGCGACTTGCAGGAGCTCCCTGGATGCTGCCCCTCTCCCAGGGATGAGCTTTGAAAGCCTTCAGAGCACCCAATTTGTGAATGCGCCAAGGCAAAACCCCACAGCAAAAGCTTTTGGGCCTGAATTTGAGATCTCAGGGACACCCAGGTACTAAACCACAGGAAATTCTGGGCACAGGCAGCACGGAGCTGCCCCACGGGTCCCACAAAATGTGGTTTGAGCGTGGGCAGCAGCAGGACGAGGGGGGATCAACGGGCTCATCTCCTGCAGCAGCAGCCGGGCCACGGCAGCGGAGGGACAGCGAGTGGCTCCATCCCCACCACAGCCCTGGCACGGCTGGAAACCTCTGGCAGTCATTTCCTGCACCCTCCCACCCCCACGGGTCACCAAGCCCATCCCAAACAGCGGCGCAGCCCCCGCGGGAGAGGCCGTGCGGAGGAGGGAGAGGTATCCCCAGGAAACCTCGCAACAACCACCACTTCCTGAGGAACACCGGGAAAATCGTGACCACAGGGCTCCACTGAAGGAGAGCCAAGGCGGCCTGGCAGCGCCTCGTGCTCCCCAGAGCGGTGCAGGCAGCCTCAAATCACAGAAACTCACATGATTTGGGAAAAGTCCCTTCCCAGAAGGGAAATATCCCCTACAGCGCATCATCGCTTCCCTTCACCTGCTCACCCGGCCCGGCCGGGATCCGCCGGCTCCTCCCCGGCTCCGGGGATCCCCAAACATCGCTCTGTTCCGGTGGAGAGGCAAATCTGCCCCTCCTGATGCTCCCCCAGGGCCTTTCTCTGCAGCAAACACCCCACGGGGAGCTGCGGCTCCTCCGCACCGCCCAGCTCCTCTCCTCGAGGGCTTCGTGCGTGAGAAAAGCTCGAACGCAGGGACGGATGGGGAGGACAGGCAGCACCTCCAGGCAGGCAAACCCCGCGGCTCGGCCCGAGCTGGAACACCCCCGTGCCCCCCAGCAGCCTCACCTCCCTCTCCGGGCTCCCGGCAAGAGGCACCAGCCCGGCCCAAAGCTCGGCATCACCTCCTGCCCGCGGCCGACGCGGATCTGCTTCGGAGAGAGGCTCCCGGCGGGATGAGCTCTCTGTTCTCCCGGCAGGACGGTGCCAGCGGAGGCCGAGCAGCCCCGGGACGCAGCCAAGCGCTCCCGGGAAGCCGTGGAAGCGCCTCTGGGCGCGGGGCTCTTCCCGCAGCGGCTCCGGTTACATCAGCACGGGAGGATGCGGCCGCCGCGCCAAGGGAAGCAGAGGAGAGATCAAACGATTGCGGAACCTCTCCTCGGTTACCCAAGCGGAGGAGAACGCTCCCAACCGGTTTGGACGGAGGGCTCGGCAGCACCTCCAGCCCCGCTGCCCTCAATCCCACCCGGAGCATCCACCGCGAGGTGCTCGGGCACCTGGCCGGACCCCGGCGGGGCCGGACCCCGGGGCTGCCGGCACCAGCACCGATTTATTCTTTTAATTGCTGCGTGCAAGAGCCCAGCTTGAAGCCCGAGGAAGGCTCAGTGCTGCCCGAAGCGGCTTCGTGCTTAATCTGGAAGCGCTGAGACAAAAAAGCTGGAATCACACAATACCCACTCCCGGCAAGTTGCTACTCAAGGCGACCTGCCCGTTAATTAGAGCCTCCCTGCGAGCTGCAGGGAAGGAAATCCCTTTGGCAAACGCTGGTCAAGATCCAGGGCTGGGTTGGAGGGCAGAAAAGAAAATTTAAGAAAAAAACCCGAGGCCCAGGACAAGCAGAAGGAGCTGGGAGAAGCAGGGGCAGCCCCAGCTCTACGGGCACAAAGGGAAAGAGGCGCAGATTCAATTCCCTGTGCAGTCCTTGGACTGCTCAACCACCACCAGCCAGGGCTCACCCCAAACCTGCCCCTGCTGACCCTCGGGCGTCTGAGAAGGAGCCACCGAGGAGCTCCCCAGGGCAGACCTGGGGCTCAGGGTGAGAGTTATTTCTGTCACAGGGAGGAAGCCGCAGCATTTTCAGTTTCCTGCACAAACACACTTCGGGCGCTCTTCCCCACGGGCCCGGCGGGCGCTGCCTCCCCTCCCTGGGTGCTCGGGAAGAAGCTGGGAAAGCTCAGGGCTGGCATCCGTGAAGCTGGGAAAGGTGCAAGTGTCGAATCCTCAATGCAGAGGAGGATGAAACCTGCCTGGATCCGAGGAGCCACGCCCTGGGGACAGCAGGGACAGCCACCCTGGGACAAACCTGGGCTGGTGCTGGGGCTTGCAGGCAGCTGCGGGGAGATGCTGGGAAGAGCCCCGCGGTGCTGGAGCTGGGGAATTCCATCCGGGATGGAGAAGCCACAGGAAAGGCACCAGGCAGGATTTCTGGTGTGAAGTGCTGGGGGTGAAGAAATGCCAGGAGCGCCTGGAGTCCCAAAGAGCCGGGAGAAGCCTTGGAGGAGGCCAAGGCTCCGGCACAACGCAGGGACTGAGGGCGCAGTGGGTGTGTGGGTGCTCCACGCGCATGGAGCAACACTGCCCTGGGGTTTAACCCAGAAAGAGGAGCTGATCCTGCTGCTGAGAAAGGGGAAAAAGGAAAAGGAATGTGCAGAGAAACTCCCGGTGAGCCCAGCGCAGCAGCAATAGCTTGGACACCGAGCAATCAGTGCTCATGCCGGGGATTGAGCCCTCAGAACCTCTCAAGATCAGAGCTGGTGTCAGCTCAGCACAATCCCAGACACATCCAGGCCCTTAAAGCTCACTTGGTACCCAAACAACCGGGCACACACCTGAACCCAGCCTATGGACCCCGCTCCAAGGAGATGCTCCAGGTGCCCCTCACACAAACCCATCTGTTCCCCCGTGCCTGCAGGGACGCTCTCCACCCGCCTGGGACACTCACCCACAGATGGCATCGTGTCCCTCCGGGTCCTCGCGGTCCCCGTGCCCACCGAGGCCGTGGGAAGAGCAGCCCCGCGGCCCCGGGAGCTCTCGGATCCCCGATCCCAGGCGCGGCCGCCACCACACCCTTGCAGTTCTCACGGGCAAGTTCGAGCCTTGGCAAAGCCCTGGCTGGCAGCCGGCCCCATCAGGCTCATTAAGTGCAATTAAGCCAAAGCGGGCATCCCTCCCCCCTGCCCCTTTGGGGGATATTTTGCTTTTAGACAAAATAAACAAGGAGGTTTTGCGTGGGCTCGGGCAGGTGCTGGCACCGGGCAGCAGCAGGTGGAAGCGCCGAGGTCTCCCGGGGGAAGCCACGGTGAATCGGCGTCCAGCCACAATTCCAGCCCTCCTCCTGCTCCCAGAGGTGCCCATTGCAACCCCCTTGGTCTGGCGAAGAGCACCAGACCCTCTCCCCTTTGCAAATGGGAACATGGAATAGGATAAACTGTAAGGAAGCTGCTCCCCCCCACTCTCACTCTGATTTTAAAAACATGGGGAAAAGCTTCCACTCCAACCTAAAGTGGAATTTCATTGCAGCAGCTCCTGCAGCATCACTTCTAAGCCGGTTACAGAACTGCTGCTCCTCTGCCTCCTCCACGCCCACAGCCCCACGCCTGGGAGAAGAGAGAGCACAGCACACCTGCCCAATGCCCTCCTCCTTCCACGCCACCCCTCCTTCCTCGGGGACCCCAGGCAGGGCCAGCCCCCACCCAGAGCAGGACACACACTGGGAAGGTTCAAACCATGCAGGGCACGAGGCCACCCCAAACCCCGGGGGCCAAGGGGGCCGTGGCTCATCCGCGATTTTCCCTCCACAAAGATCCGGCCCCGACGGCCGCCAAGTCATTGCTCCATCGCCCTGGCACTGCCGGACACCTCCTGTCAGCAGCGAAATCCGGGAGCTCCCGGTATTCCTGGCAGGTTACAGGGGCTGGCCCTGACCCTGGGATTTGTCAGAAAGCTCCGGAGTGGGGTAGGGAGGGAGGCCCGGGAGCGTGACGGGGACCGCGCGTGGCCGATGCTGCTCGAGGAGGGTAAAACTCTCCATCCCCAGCCACTCTGGGACCAAGGGAAAAGCCAAAAGGGATCCTTAAAGCTTTCTGCTCCCCTATGGAAAAATCAGCTGGAGCTGTCCCAGGGCAGACTCGATGCCAGCACATGTGAGAGCTGGATTTGGACTCTTGTGGCTGTCCCAGGATGATCTCGGCTCAGCTGGGATCCAGGTCAGTGAGAGATGGGCATTTCCCAGCCTGGCTCCTAGCAGGAAGCACCGACCCCCCAGTAAAACTGGGAAAGCTCTGCCACTCAGAAAAACCCCAGAGATGTGTCACGGCCACCTCTGAGCGACGGGAGAGGTGTGGCCGTGCCCCGACCGAGAGCTTTGCTTCAGATCTTTGGGGTTTACTGGTACTAAAGGGATTTAGCCAGAACAAATTAAGATCATTTCCCGTCTTAATTAATTCTACTTTCACTTCCTGGCATGTGGGAGCTAGGCCTCCTCTGGCGCAGCGAGGAGCCTCAACTCTGCCTGGCCACAGCAGTGGGAGATGTGCAAAAACACAGGAGGGACTTTACAGAATTCCTTTGTCACCATCCGAGCGCTGTCCATGCTAAAAACATCCCCAAAAGCCAGAACTCCCTTTCCTGGCCGTATTTCTCCATCACGAAGCAAGAGGAGACCTTCCCCTTCCCTCCTCCCACACGTCTGTCAGAGGAGCTTTGAGGAGCAGCGATTGTGCCTCTTGCACAACAAATCCCCTCCTCTCCCTGCGCGCCCCACGTCCCTTTGAGGCAAAAAGGAAGAAGGCTGGAAACATCCTTCCTGTGCCGCGGACAATGCAATGGAAATAGCCCGGGAGGAGCAGGAGCGGCCGCGGGATTCGCGCGCGGTCCCGGCTTCCGGCCATTGTCCGGCCGGGACGAGCCCGGGCGGCTGCACCCCCGGGACGGCAGAGCCAAAATCACCCCTTTGCCCCCAGGGAGCAGCTCCAAACCCAAACTTGCTGCCCCATCCAGGGCCCAGGCTCCACCTTCAGCTGGGACCCCACGCAAGGGCCGGGTTCAACCCGAAATCCGCCGGCTGCCGTGGGCACGGCGCGGTCACGGCTGGGCCTCGGCAGCCAGGGACTTCACAACACCACCAAATCCACCACAAAACCCAAGACTGGCAGGATTTTCCACTGCAGAGCAAAACCCGGGACACCCGACGGCAGAAGACGCTTTCTCCGGACCGGACCCAGCCCTGAGGGTGAAACAAAGCCCCCAGGGAGCTGGTTCCGCCCTAAATCCCTATTTTCTTCTCCAGATGGGAGGTGCACGAGTTCAGCTGCTCCAGCTCACGTCAGCAGCTGGAAAACCCTGCAAGGACCCACGCAAGCCTGGCCTGCTGAGGACGCTGCTGACGGCAGCTGAGCAGAACCACTCAAAGTCACGAATCGGTCCCCAAATTTGGGATTGCCACTCAAGCCGGTGCCAGTTTTGGTATTCACCTCCCGTTTCTGAGGGCTTTGGGAGGGCAAGTTATCGCTTGCAGCCCTTCTGCACGATCAAGGTGGTGACAGAAGCTGTTTTTCTTTAAAAACACCCCAAAACCATACATATTTTAAAGGTCTGAGGTGCTTTTAGGGCCTGAGCTGGGATTTCAGGAGTGGCATCACCTGGATGAGCACCACAGAGCCGGCAACACCCTGGAGCCCCTCTTCCAGAGGGAGGGAAACGGGAGGAAGAGGAGGATGGACGATGCCACACGTCCCTGCTCCTGCCACCACCCCCGGAGCCCCCCGGAGCAGGGCGACCATCCCAGCACAGCCTGGCCCCTCTTTAACTGCCCAAAAGTGGGGCCAGGCCCTCTCCGAGCTGCTGGTGGCTCCCAGGGCCCGGCCGGGCCGGGGCTGCTCCGCTCCCCGAACATTCCCAAGTGCATTTCTGTCCTACTGACGGGTTAAAAATAGAAACCATCAGTATTATTGTCCTGCAAGCAAATGTAGAAAGATCACATCCTCCCTGCTGAAAAACGACACAGCAGGGATCTCTTCTAACACAGGCACAGAGGAGAGCTCTATTTCGGGAGCGGGGAACTTGGGAAGTTAGAACAGAATCCTGAAATTTGTGACGTTGACGCAGTGCAGCGTTAAACATCCATGGTAAACTCGCTTTCCCCCTCCTCTCCCGGCTTCCCTGGGGTTTTGTTCAGGCTTTCAGGAGGGTGCTCAGGCTTGCAAGACACTCCCAGCGAGGAAAGCGCTGCCCCAGTGCTGCCCTCGCAGATAGGAATGGCCCTGATCCAGTTTGGGAGTGGTCTCCTCACCATCGTCCCCACTCAACTTCCCAGCTCCCAAGGAAGCACGGCAGCAGGAAAACCCCATCCTTGCTCTGCTTCCCAAAGCTCCGAGCAGCTGGCACATTCCCGTTCCAAGAGCAGCTCGCAGGGTTCCCCCTAAAGGGAAGAGCCCCTGGTGACCCCAGAGCAGGAGAAGCTCTGAGCCTCCCCATCCCCATTCCCAGTTTCCATTCCCATTCCCTGCTCCCATCTCCCTCCCCTGCTCCAGTCCCCATTCTCTGCTCCCGTCCCCATTCCCTGCCCCCGTCCCCCTTCCCTGCTCCTGTCCCCCTTCCCTGCTCCCGTCCCCCTTCCCTGCTCCTGTCCCCCTTCCCTGCTCCCGTCCCCCTTCCCTGCTCCTGTCCCCCTTCCCTGCTCCCGTCCCCCTTCCCTGCTCCTGTCCCCATTCCCTGCTCCAGTCCCCCTTCCCTGCTCCCATCCCCAGTCCCTGCTCCTGTCCTCATTCCCTGCTCCCATTCCCATTCCCGACTCCTGTCCCTCTCCCCTGCTCCAGTCCCCATTCCCTGCTCCAGTCCCCATTCCCTGCTCCCGTCCTCATTCCCTGCTCCAGTCCCCATTCCCTGCTCCCCATCCCCATTCCCTGCTCCTGTCCCCATTCCCTGCTCCAGTCCCCATTCCCTGCTCCCATCCCCATTCCCTGCTCCCGTTCCCCTCCCCATTCCCTGCTCCCGTTCCCCTCCCCATTCCCTGCTCCCGTCCCCATTCCCTGCTCCCGTCCCCATTCCCTGCTCCCGTCCCCATTCCCTGCTCCCGTCCCCATTCCCTGCTCCTATCCCCATTCCCTGCTCCCGTCCCCCTTCCCTGTTCCTCTCCCCCTCCCCTGCTGGCTCCAGAGGGAGGGGGCCTCAGCCTGAATCTCGTTTTTGGAAAGGGAAGATGAAGATTTCTACACAAGCCCGGCCTTTCCATGAGTGTTTGTGCTCAACGCACGGGGCCTCTCCCACCCAGCTGGGACCCGGCTCCAGATCCAACCTGATTCCTCAGAAAATCCCCCGGGAGAGGAGAGGAATGAGGCAGGGTCACATCCAGCTGCGGGCGGGAACCCTGGCTGCTGCAAAGGAGGGGAAAATCCAGGGGCGAGGGGATGTCTGTGCCTGCAGCAGCCCTCTGGGGGTGGTCTGATGTGGGGGCGCAGCACCAGGACCCCGGATCCCAAACCAAGCCGGCTCTGCAGGCTCCGAACCCCAACACCGACCCCAACACTGCCCCGCCGCACCCCAGGGACCACTCCCCTCCCAAACCAAGCCTGCGGCTCCCAGCCCGGGGCAGGAGCAGCCCCGGCAGGCCTGGGAGGAGGCTGGGGCTGAGAGGTCACTCCACCACCCCAAAACATCTCCCCCAGTCCCCGCCGAGGCCGCCAATCCCCCGGTGCCGGCGCAGGGAATGCACAGAGCATAACTCACCGCACCCCCTCCCCTCCTCCCCAAAACAAAACACACACCCAGAAACAGAAGGGAACCGGTCAGGAAAAACCCGGTGGTAACCCCACAACAATTCCAGGCAGTCCCATTCCCAGGAGGAGGCTGCTCTGCCCTCTCCCGCATCCCCCCCTCCACCAGAGCCCCTCGGTGATCCCGGGCCAGGTGCCCTGGGCCAGCCCCCGGGGCCATTCCCTCATTTCATTCCGTGCACATCCCAGCTGGCATTTCAGCCCCCAGCCGGTGCCAGATTTCTCTCTGCTGAGCCAATGCACTTGGAAATACATGACGACTTCAGCAGATTAATTGGAAACACAGCCTGGGTGTTGCAATCCCAGGAATGACTCCAATTTCAGGAACAAATGTTTTCATAGAATCACAGAATCATAGAATATTCTGAGTGGGAAGGGACCCACAAGGATCATCCAGTGCAACCCCTGGCCCTGCACAGACACCCCAACAATCCCACCCTGTGAGCATTATCCAAATGCCCCTTGAGAATCTGGCATGACTTCGCCAGTTTGCTGAACATTTCCAGCTAAACCGGGACGGACTCCACTCACACCTGGGATTATTCTTTCAATGTGGTGTGTTTCGATTAAAAACCCCCTCAAGAAGATTTAAGACACGCCACGGAAGAAGAGGCAAGAAGAACAATCTCAGTTTGCTCTGTAAATCTGCTCTTAGAACCTCGCTGGTTTTGAGCATCCCAGGGCTCCTCTCTGCAAAACGAGACCCAAACTGTTCCCCCAAGATCCTGAAAACCCACCAGGGCTGGAGAGGGGTGATGATGAAGGAGGGGTCGAGGAGGGTTCCCTGCATGGAAACCATTCCTGTGCTTCCATATTTTCCCTCCCTTCACAGCAAAATCCTCTCCCCTTCCAGGGGTTTCGGCATCAGTCGGCCCTTTCCCTGTTCATCTCTGTTTGCTGCCAACCTCTGCAGCCATTGCAACTATTCAGAGGTTGGACCTGATGATCTTGGAGGTCTTTTCCAGCCTTAACAATTCCGTGATTCCACGATTCTCCCCTTGCTGCCAAAACTGAAAAGCCCTTTTGTGGTCGACAGCTGTGCAGCAGCTTCCCTGCTGCCGAAGCTCAGGGCGATAAGGGAAGGAGAAAAGCTGGTCTATCCACCCTCGGAGCCTGGCTGGGAGCTCTGCTCCAGCATCCGACTGCCAGGGCTCCTGCAGCCCAACAAAAACTGTGTGGGATGTGGAAGGGGCCTGTGGCTGCCACTGCAGGGAAAACGGGGAGCTGGGAGCTCGCTCGGCTCCGAGAGCACCCGAGGGTCAGTGGCATCAAACAGGGGGGCTCTGGAGGGGCTGTGGCTGCTTCTTCAGACCCCTGCGGCTGCTGCAGACACGGGGCAGTGCCTGGGTTTTTGGAAAGGGAAAGGGTTTTTGCTTTGGCAGAGGTGGAGCAGCTCCCAGGGCGAGCGGAGGGGTCTGGAGCGAGGAGCGAGCGAGCGCAGCCCCTGCCTCGCGCAGCCCCCGTGGAGGCCACGATTGCAGCGAGATAAAACACTTGAGTCTTCCCAGAGAAATCAGCTCCCGCAGGCCTGGCTCCCGGAGCTGCACCTCCTCTCCCAGCTGTTTGGCCGCCCCTCTCAGCCCAGCCCTGCCAGAGCTGGAGCCCGAGCCAGGAGCAGCACAGGCTGCACAAACCCTCCCCAGAGCCCCCCTGCCCCACTCTGGGCTCAAATCCACAGACCCAGTCCCAAACCCAATTCCCTTCTTAGCCTTTGCCTCACGGAGCTCTTTTTTTCCTGCACGAAAGCCACAACTCCCAGCCAGACCTTTGGGGTGTGATGCCTCCTCCCTGCCATGAAGTCAACATAAGTCAGAGCGTTCCTGCCATTAATTTGGATAATCTGACAAAATAAAAACCACCGGGTTTTGTAATGAGATGTCACTTTGGGAGCTTTGCTCATCCCAGAGATCTTTCTCTGGGGTGTCCCCATCCCCATGACTGGGAGATCCACGGGCTGATGCTGAGCACACCCGAAAAGTGACCAGCATGGGAATGGGAACCTCTCTCCTGAGCTGGGCTCTCGGGGTCACACTGGCTGGTCAGTGGGAGAGCTCCGGCCAAGCCTCATCTCTCACTCCCAGGGTCAGGAATGTGCAAGAGCTGCTGCGAGGGGATGACCACAGCAGCCACGTGGACAGAGGGAATGTGGCGGGGTTTTGCAAGGATCTGCTCCAGCCTCCCCCTCCACGCCAGGAGATCCAGGAGGAGCAGGGAGGACACATGGATTCGTGCAGATCCAGCACACGCCCCAGCTCCAACCAGGCTGAGCCCACAAATCCTTCTGCAAGTTTCTCTGTCCCACCTCCAGATGTGCCAGCACCCCGTCCTACACCCTGCGCCCCTCCCAGGCACGCCCTGCACCCTCTTGGCTCTCCTGGCACCACGTCCCAGACACGTCCGTGTGGGGCTGGGCTGCTTTGGGCTGGAGCCGACGTCCCCCCGTGCCAGCACCCAGCTCCCCCCAGCCAAGCCCCATCCCTCGTCCCCAGCACCGATCCAGCCCAGCCCCAGCTGGGACAGAACCTCCACCCAGGCACAGTTCCCGTGACTAAGCCAGCCAGACACCCCGAGAATCCAGCCCTGACAGCAAGGTCCCACCAAGGCAAAAACAACACAAATCCTCCCAGTTCCCTGCTCCTGACGGAGCTTTCAAGGGTTCGTCATCAGCACTGATACAAATCCACACCTCAGAGCACAAACAGGGAGGCAGCCAAAAATCCCGCAGGAACCGCAAACGAGACTCGTGGAGGCCCGGCCAGGGCCGGAGCCAACTCCAGACGTTTCTCCAGGGTCTCCCTGGCGCTGTGATTTGGCACGAGCACCGATCAGATGCGGCGCTGCCGGGACGGCTCGCACAGGATGGACGAGGCCAACGCACAGAGCACGAGTCAGCCCCCGCCTCCAACACGTCCTGCTCTGCTCCAGCCGCCAAAGGAGCCGAGGCCTCGAGTGTCCTCTGCCCAACCGGCCCAGCCTGGGCTTCACCATCACCTCTCCCTCCTTTTTGCAGCCTTGAGCCTTTTTCCGTCGCTGCCCTTTCTGAAGTGGTGAGTACAGTGCTGACACTGCATTAAGAGCATCAAAGAGTCACGAGTCCTTACTCCCACCTGGTGTCCCATTTCCTTACTCCCACCTGATGCTTTTTGGCACCACCCAAAAGCACACTCAGTGGAGGTTCAGTCCTGCACTGATTTTGGAGGGCTCCAGCACAGGCACTGCCCGGGCAGAAGCAGCACCACCCCTCTCCTCACAGAACTGCTCATGGAATTCTCTCCCTGGACCAGGAGGATGCTCCAAGCACTTCTGAGATCTGCAGGCTCTGAGAGCTCCCTCTGCCCTCCCTCCATGAGTACCCCCAGATTTTGGGGCGTCACAGAGCCCTGCAGGTGATTTTCTGACACAAACCCAGGTCCAGCGAGTGCCAAAGGCCCTCCTGGCCCTGCTGTGCCCTGCAGGGGGACGGGCACGGCCACAGGTGCTCAGTGTCCCTACAGCTGCTCCAAGTCCCTACAGGTGCTCCGTGTCCCTACAGGTGCCCCATGTCCCTACAGGTGCCCCATGTCCCTACAGGTGCTCCGTGTCCCTACAGGTGCCCCATGTCCCTATAGGTGCCCAGTGTCCCTACAGGTGCTCCGTGTCCCTACAGGTGCTCCAAGTCCCTACAGGTGCCCCCTGTCCCTACAGGTGCCCCCTGTCCCTACAGGTGCTCCATGTCCCTACAGCTGCTCCATGTCCCTACAGGTGCTCCATGTCCCTACAGGTGCTCTGTGTCCCTACAGGTGCTCCGTGTCCCTATAGGTGCCCCGTGTCCCTATAGGTGCTCCACATCCCTACAGGTGCTCCATGTCCCGACAGGCGCTCCGTGTCCCTACAGCTGCTCCGAGTCCCTACAGCTGCTCCATGTCCCTACAGGTGCTCCGTGTCCCTACAGGTGCCCCGTGTCCCTACATTGATGTCCCTACAGCTGCTCCAAGTCCCTACAGCTGCTCCATGTCCCTACAGGTGCTCCATGTCCCTACAGGTGCTCCGTGTCCCTACAGGTGCCCGACTTGGACGTTTGCCTTGCTGGGTGTTTATCCCCGGGCTGTGTCTGCACACAGCCTTATCTCCGAGGGGAGGGGTGTGTGGCTCCTGCACACACAGAGTTATCTCGAGGGACCTGGGCCTTCCTCCGAGGGCAGCGGCGTGGGGGGAGCTCACCCACGGCTCGGTACCTGCAGAGGTGTCCCAGCTCTCCAGTTCGGAGGGGACAGGGCACTCAGCTCTTCCCAATGCCCATCTGACGTGGCCAGGCCCTCCAGAGAAATCTCCCAGCCCATCCATGCTGGACCCATCCTGCCCCAGAGCAGGTCCCTGCTGCAGGCCAAGGCCACCACTGCTCCTGGGAAGGGAATGAGCTGCTCTCACAGCACCAGAGCATCTGGAGATCCCCATCTTCCCAGGGTCCAGCCCGCCCAGATGTGGCTGAGGTCCCCCCACGTTCCCAACCACTCGGTGCCTTCCCAAAGGGAGCTGTGCCTGTGGCACAGGGGGAAGGAGCCCCCAGCCTCCCTCTCAGTGCCCCGGGACGTTTGTTTTCCTCACAACAGCTGGACATGGAGTCAGGGCCAGGCTCCCCCAGCCCGTCCCCACAATCCCAGGGCAGCTCCTCATGCCCAAACCAGCTCCCCCTCGCCCTGGGCTCAGCTCTGGACCTGCCCAGATGAGGGCACCGGGAAACTCCTCCTCTGGCAGAGCTCCCGGGAGAGCAGAGCTCTGTGCTCGTGGCCTCGGGTCCAGCCCTCGATGCCCACGAGCTCAGCTCTGTGGGAAACCTCGGCTTCGGAAAGGCTGCGCTCCCGGGATGCAGCTCGGGAGACTTTTGTCATCCCCGGCTGTTTCCAAGGAGACAAGGTGGATGAACCAGCCTGGTTTAGGAACTGACCCTCGATGCCGTAACCCCACCTCCCTTCCCCTCCCTCCCTCCCTCCCTCACCGCCCCGGGCCCTTTGCTCACACGGTTCCTGCAATTCCTGGCCCTCGGCTTCGAGGCTTCCGCCACCATCTGGGCTCCATTTAGGGGAGCTGATGTTTTTCACAGGGCTGTAATCTAAACTTTGGGATTGAGTTTACATCTCGCATACCAGCGTCTCACCGCCGGGCCTGGCCACGCACCGGGGGCTGGCGGCTGCCAGCCCTGTGCCGGCGGCTCCGGATACCTGGGAACGGTGCAGGGTCAGTGCAGGGATCCCGGACCAGGGATGCACCCACAAACCACCTCTGGATCCAGGCACACACTGCCCCTGCCAGTGGGTGCGAGCTGGGAGAGCCCAACAAGCTGGGAATCAGCTCAGCTTCCCCCGGGGAGGCTTCGATGGGAGACAAAGCCCAACATCAGCATTATCCATCTCCAGCAGCAGGAAATTCCCCAGCCCGGGCAGCCGGAGATGCGAGCACAGGAAGGAGAAGCAATTTGGGATGTGGAGTGGCAGGTCCGGCCCTGCTTGTGCTCAAAGCCCAGGGTGACAGGCCCACCTCAGGGCGCAGCCAGGCTCCTGACCCAGCTCTCAGGTGACAACCGGCACCCCTCAGGCACCTTCAGCCCCCTAAACCCCTGCCAGCCCCCCCCACATCCTCGCCAGCCTTCCTCCACCCTCCTCGCCGGCTGCAAGGTGGGCAGAGCCGCAGGCAGTGTCCAGAGGCAGCCAAGGTGGCTCGATCCCAGCAATCCACGAGGCTCAGCCAAACCCAAAAAATAATGTTTTCATACTTTGACTTTTCAGGCAGGATTTAGTCATTTGTGGACACGAGGCCTTGGCAGGGCCGCGCTGCCTCCGCTCACCTACCCCAGCCTGCGGCTGTTTACGGCGGCAGAGCCTTGGAAGGAGAGGGGAGATTTGTGGTTTAATCCAGGTGAATTATTCCTGCTCCCTTTGTGGAGCATGCAGCTGGTGGAGAAGGGGAGATTCAGCACCCAGGGATGGACCCACCGCAGGAGATGAGGGGCCACAACACAGCCCACCCCCACAAGCTCCACAGACGCTGCCTGGACAAGCCCAGCAGGACTTTTGCCCCGTCCACCTAAGGCTAAAAAACGAGTTAAGGGCAGAAAAGCCAAGCCCCGGCTGGGCACACTCGTGGTAAAAGGCAGAGCGGCTGAGAGCTGCTGTGCCACACGAGAAAAGCAGGTTCCACCCCAGCCTTGTGGGTTTGCTCAGCCCAGCACGGGGCACTCGGAGCTGCCAGGGAGAAAGGAAGGGGTGATGGATGCAGGTGGCTGCCAGGGTATCCCCCAGGAACCCTCCGTGCCCAGGATCCAACACGAGCTCCGGTCAACTCCTCACCTTGTGTCAGGTCCAAACTCCCCAGGCACGAGCCCAAGGCTTTATCTGCTGTTCCCTCCCTCCTCCCACATTTGTTATTAAACCAACTAAGGCCACTTATCTGCAAATCCTGCCTCTTAAACCAGCAAAGCCACACCACAGCTCCGGAGTGCCCCGCTGTGTCCCACAGCCCGGGGGATGCCAGGAGCTCATCCCCACACACTGTGTCTGCCTTGAAAGTTCATCCACTGCGAGGATGCCACCACCATGAGGATCCACCCACCATGAGGATCCTACCACGGCCAAGATCCCACCACCATGAGGATCTCCCCACCATGAGGATCCGGCGACCATGAGGATCCCACCTCCATCAGGATCCCACCACGATCAGGATCCCACCACGATCAGGATCCCACCACGATCAGGATCCCACCACGATCAGGATCCCACCACGATCAGGATCCCACCACCATGAGGATCCCACCAAGACCAAGATCCCACCACCACGAGGATCCCACCACAACCAGGATCCCACCAGCATGAGGATTCCACCATCATGAGGATCCCACCACAACCAAGATCCCACCACAACCAAGATCCCACCAGCATGAGGATCCTACCACCATGAGGATCCTACCACCATGAGGATCCCACCAAGACCAGGAACCCACCACCATGAGGATCCCACCACCATGAGGATCCCACCAAGACCAGGATCCCACCACAATCAGGATCCCACCACAATCAGGATCCCACCACAATCAGGATCCCACCAGGATGTGGCTCCCACCACGACACTTCTGCATTTCCACCCAGCGACCAAACCACCCAAAGCATCCGCGAGGCTGAAGCAGCCAAGTGGAGCGAGTCTTTATGGAAAGGGAATCATTCCAGAGTGGAGCTTCCTAACCAAGCGTGGGATAGAGCTCGGAGACACGGGAAGGATTCGCTGAGGCAACACCAGGATCAGCAGCACGAACCCGTGAAGGCCGGCCACTGGCAGGAGGAGCATTCCGAGGAGCCTCCGTGCCCTCCAGGCACTCCAGCAGAAGTTGCACAGCTGTCCCGACTGGGAACGACAGATAAGGCTCAAATGATTCATTCAGTGTAAACCTTTATTTGTTCTTGCTTACCCAGAGGAGCCAGCAGCTGCTAATGCTAAACTGGGCCGGCTCCCAAGCGCAGACAAAGGCCTGCAAAAATGGGTTTAAGGAGGAACTGACTGTTCAAAAAGCAATCCTAGAAGAGGGAGTTAGAAAGAGGGAGTGCAGCGCGGCGCAGGAGGAAGAGGAAGCCAGAGAGCACCTAAAAATAAATTTTAAAAAAAGCAGCGAGGCACAGGACAAAGGCCTCGCGTGCACGTGACCGTTCCCCGCAGCGTAGGCAGGATGCGAGCTCGGAACACAACACTCCCTCCCCAGCAACCCCACGTACAGAGCCCCAGCCACCTCCCAGCTCAGCCAAAGCCGCGGCCAGCACCTTTCCCAACCAGGACGGGCTTTTTCCCCCGTGCCATAAATCCCCCAGGTGCAGGATGCTGTCCGTGTCCCAAGCCTGGCACGCTGGGCATGACCCACTCCGGGGTGGAAATGCACCTAACCCAGCAAGGCTGGAGTCAGACAGAATAGCTTGAAAATGTTAAAGGAATTGAAAGAAAGTCTGGAAAATGAGGGTCCTCCCAAGAAGCACCCTCAAAAATAACCAAAGTCCTGCAGAACCACTACCCAGGGGTCCCCCTGCATCTCCCCAGGCAGTGCCTTCACCAGATCTGAGCAGAGCTGGTGAGCAACTCATGAATTTGCTCTGAAACAGCCAGAAAATGCAGATGACAAAGGAGCCTGTCCTGTGTCTGCTGGTGCAGCTGGGACCGATGCTGTCGCTCCCCTGCCGTGGCTCCGAGGCTGCAGAACCACCCCGAGCTGGGACCCTTCTCCAGGACATCGACCTGCCCCGGTGGTGGCCGTGCCCACCGGACACGGGAGCTCCACCCCAGGCCCAGGAGCAAACCCGGAGCTCCCTCTCCGTGTGCGTCCTGAAGGATGTTCCCTGCACACCTTCCCCCAGCCCCGCCGGGGTTCACAGCCGAGCAGGGAAGGAACGGATCCCCAGGGACGGGGGAGGCACTTACAGGATGGGCTGAACATCACCAGCGTGGTGGAGATCTCCAGCCCCGGCGCAGTGCCCTGAGAACATCCAGCGAGTTCCGCTCCCGGGAAGCCGCGGCTCCGCATCCCGCATTCACTTCTGCTTCATCCCTGCCGCCCACCCGATCCTCGGCGCAGCAGGGAGAGCATCTGAGCCGGGCCGAGCTGGGTCAGACGCAACCGAGGCCACGGAGCAGCCTCTCAGAACTGACTCATCCCGTCCCGGAGCAGCTCGGGCTCCGCCGGGAACGCAGCGGCTCCGGCAGCGCTTATTTCATACCCGCACGGCCGGGGTGTCTCAGAGCCCACAGCCGAGCTGGGCTGAGCCCACAGCGTCCCCTCGGAGCCACCCCGGGCCAGCGGCAGGAGCCCTGCATGGCACTCGCTGCTGGCCCTCACGCCGCGGTCCCTGAGCTCATGACTGAGTAACGCCGGCGAGCCAAGAATAGAGACCTTGAAGTGAAACCTCCCGGGATTGGCAGCTATTTCGGGCGCGCTCAGCCGCCGAGGCTGCGTGACATAAGAGGATATAAAAGAGGAAACTCTGCACAACAACTCTCACCTCACCGAGAGAGACTCGGGTAGCAGCAGGTAGGGCTGCCCTGAGCGCCTTTGGGGCGAAGCCAACGCTGTGCCAGCCCCCGAGGCCACCTCCATCCCCCCGGCCCCAAAGCACGGCGGGTCTGCAGCACCGGGACCCCGAGCGGGCTGTCCCCAGCCCCAGCGCGCCCTGAGTATCCCCAGGCTGAGCCCACCAGGAAGTGCAGAGCTGGAGCCCAGCAGCCCAGTGTGGCCACGGCTTCTCCGCACTGGGATGCAGCCAAACCCCAGCACAAACCACCTCCTGCGCTGCCCGCACCGCGCAGCCCACGTCGAGCCGAGCCTGTTGCCACAGGTTCAGCCTGCCCAGGCACCTCCACGGAGCAGGAATTGCAGAGATGCTGCTGTGGCCAAAGGAGCCTCAAATGGAGCCGACAGGACCGAGGCAATCGCAGCACCCCCAAACCCCAGCTCTGCCCAACCAGCCCCTCACAGCTCCCGGCTCAGTTCACCCCTGGAAGGAAGGGCTGGGATTGCACCCAGCCACCAGATGTGGGGAGGAAAGATCTGGTCCTGGTTAACAACCGGCATCAAGATTAATGCAGGGAAATTTAAATGGCAATTCTGAGAGCGTGTTTGATTTGAACCCTTAGATACCGGGAAAACAAACACACAAGCTGCAGTTTCTGCAGATCAAACTCAGCACCTGAAACCAGTCCCTGCCAGTTCACAGCGTGTCCATCCCGTCAGCAGCTGCATTTGAATACTCGTGATGCCAGTGTGCTCTGCCAGCTCACTCAGATCCCAGAAATGTGCTTTCTCCTGGGTTTTTGGTCAGGAGGAAGTCACCAGCAGGGATTGACAGAGTCTACAGTGCTAATCAGGAAGAAAGTCCTCCCTGTGAGGGTGGGGAGGCCCTGGCACAGGGTGCCCAGAGCAGCTGTGGGTGCCCCTGGATCCCTGGACGTTCCCAAGGCCAGGCTGGATGGGGCTTGGAGCGCCCTGGGACAGGGGAAGGTGTCCCTGCCCATGGCAGGGGTGGCACTGGATGAGCTTTAAGGCACCTCCCAACCTAAACCATCCCACGAGTCTATGAAATAACTGAACCCCTCGAACCGCTTTGTCTGTTCTAAAAACATCCTCCAAAACTTACACAGGGCACGAGGGGGGAACAGGGCACCTCCGATTCCAGCCCTCATCCAGACACTGACGGCCAATTAAAGCCTTTCAAGTTAAACCCGGCTTCCAAAGGCTGAATAACCATCGCAAGCCCAGATCTGCTTAACGTGCAGTTCAATTATCCCAGCGTGCGGCCCAGCACCGCTGTCCCCGTGCCAGCAGGTGACAGGGCCCAGACAGACCCAGCCCATGCCAGTGCCGTGGCAGGGACTGGCCCTCGGCACGGGGACCCTCCCTGGGACGCTGCCACCTCCACTCTGCGTCCGCCACCGCAGCGAGGGGTTGGCGTAGTCTCGGAAGAAGGGAAAGGCCGAGGCAGGGATGATCCTGAGCTCTGCAGGAGGCAGGAGATGACCCCTGGAGGAGCAGAGGCTCTTGCATCCAGGAGTTCTGTAGTGCCTCCGTTCTGGGACAGCAAGGAGCCACACGCCAGGCCCTGCCTCGGCCCCCAGAGCAGGGCAGAGAGACCAGAGTTCCAAGGGTGACACACAGGTGACACACAAAACCTGTGAGTGAGCAAGGCAAGGGACGCGGGAGAAGGAGGGAGCAGGGACACAGCCCACCTGAGACAGCTCTGCTGTGAATATTCCCACCCTGCAGCCACTGAAGATAACCCCGAAAGCAGCCGCTTCCAGAGGCCTCCCCAGTGCTGCTGAAGGCAGCTGGATGGAGCAAAGAGGCCGAGGCAGGAGCAGGAGAGACGATTTTCACGTGGAAGTTGCACCCCCAGGCTACGTATGAAAGTTATCGTCAGTGCATCGAGCCCTGGGCAAACCTGGAGAATTTACATAAGCCTTGAAGTTTGGGAAAGCATAAAGGAAGAAAGAAATTGAGAGAGCAACCCTGGCTTTGTCTCCAGCATTGTGAGGAAGTTCTCCACATTTTCTGTGCTGCCCAAGGCTCCCCTTACGCAACAGCGGCTTTTGAAAAAGCAGCCTCAGCATCAACAGTTTTCCCCTCCCTTGCGTAAGAGATCCTCCTTCCATGAGACATCCTCCTTGCATGAGAGATCCTCCTTCCATGGGAGGTCCTCCCTCCCTGAAGGCTCAAGAACATCCCCAGAGAACCGATCCCAGCACCACATCCCGACTCCTTCCTGCAGCATCAGGCAGTCGCTTCTCCCGGGAGAACTGCCCAGCTTCCACCTCCCTGGAGCCAAACCCGAGGCACTTCCAGGACTGCAGGATGCTCCAGAGGCTCCTTGGACACGCTGCTTTCTCTCAGAGCAGCAGATGACCCAAATGAAACAGGGGAGGACCCAGGGAAACCCTGAGAGGATCCTCCAGGCTGGCACTGCTGACAGGGGCACCCCGCACACGTAAAAATCCTCTCCACAAAGAGAAATGAGACCAGTGTAAGCCACTCCCAGTTCCCAGCTCTTCCCCCAGCTCCTGCACCTCTGTCCCCCTGTTCCCTACCTTCGGTCCCACTTTCCAGCACCGAGTCGTGAGCGTGCCCAGCTCAGCGGGGTTTGTTTTGCACTGTTGTGAGCCGTGTTTTGATCCAGCTCTGCAATGCAGCCCTGTGGAAGAGCCAATTCTCCCGCTGGCACCGTTCCTGCCCCTGGATACCAACACCTCACAGGGCAAAGCCCGACGGATCCAGGTGACAGGGGCGGTTTGGCACTGTGCTGAGGGGCAGGGCAGCTGGGCCCCGAGGAAAGCCCCACAAAACCAATCCTAATTCTTCTACCAGCACTGTACATCACACCTGGCCTTGAGCATGGAGACACTGAAGTTTTAGGTTGAGGGGAGACAAATCCAAAGGTGGGGTGGATGTGTGCAAGGATCAGATGTGACAGACGGCCACTGCCTCACTCCAGCCCCCCTGTGGGGCCAGGACCTCCACGGAGACCCACCCTTAGGACGTGCCCTCCCTGCTGGAGGCCTCCCTGGGTGACAGTGTGGCACTGACTCAAGGCTCTTTCCTCAGCATCCTCGGATATTGCCCAAGAGGCAGCGCGGTGACAGGGACATGTGGCACCCGCAGCTCTGCCACCTCCAGCCCCGCTCCGCCTTGGCACGAGCTCCCCCTCCGAGGTGAGTCTGGGAAATCTCCAAGCTCAGTCCAACGGGCACTTGGGCTCCGTTTGCTATTTATAGTGTGACAACCGACGGGGACAGTGCCACCCAGGCCTCCTGGCCCCGCCGGCTCGGCCCAAACTCAAACCCGAGCGGCCGAATCCTGCTCGGCGCTGCTGGAATTCGGCGCATTCATTCAGAGTTAGCAACTGCTGCTATATCGGGAAGACAGCTTCAAGGGAAGACAGAGCTGTCCAAGACAGAGAAAGAAAACAAATCCCTTGCCTGCATTCTGCAGGCCAGCACTGCTCTCCTAAATTTCCTTGGCTCGGCTTAACAAGACCCAGGTTTTTCTGCTAAAAAATTAATATTTACCAGCTCTGGACATCCCCTCGAAAGCTTCATGACACCACCACATCAAACAGCGAATGCGCCAACTCAGACCTCCTCTGAGTGACAGAATTGTCCCTAACGAGCCCTGGCCCAGCCCTGCCCTTGGGGAAAGGCACCTGAGCAGAGCAGACGGTCCAAGGAGGTGGGCGTGGGGTGACCAGAAAAAAACCCTGTGTGTGAAGGCACCAACAAAGGCAGGAAAACATCCTGGCCGCTGGCGAGGCCGCGGGGCTGCTCCCAGCAGGGCTTTCCGAGGTATTTTTAGGGCACTCGGAGCCGCAGACGAGGACCGGCCGTGCCAGGCGGGAGCCGGAGCCGCGCTCGCAGGGGGCTGCCCGAGCCCGACGCGAGCCCGCTCGGCCCGCGGGCACTCGGGACGGGCAGGACACGCTGCTGTGCCCGTCCGTCCCCTCCCCACCTCGGCGGGGACACACAAGTCAGCAGAGAAGCTGTTAATGGGGAGCCGGCAGAGCCTGAACGGGACGGATGCATTCCTGCCCGCGGGGAGCATAGCAAGGCAATGAGACACAGACACCGGCAAGGACTCGGCAGCTCCAGCTCCAGGACTGACTCACCTCCCTCCTGTGCTGTCCCAGAGAGCAGCGACGGGGCTGGATGGAGATCAAAAGGTAATAAATCAGATCAGAACAACCCAGGTTTGATGTTTGAACAGAGATGGAAGAGGAGATTCGCCACCTCCCCTGCCGGAGTCGGGCAGCGGGGCAGAAGGAGCTGCCTCATTTCGGAGCGTTGCCAACACACTTGTTTGTTTTTTCCCCTCCTCAAGGTCCCAGCTGTTAAATCCATGATTGCAGGATTTCCCAGACTCACTGAAAAAGCACGTATGCCATTGTGTCCCACTGCTGGAACAGGAAAAAGCCTGAAAATCTGAGCCACAGACTCCAAACACACAAGGTCTCCTTACAACTGACGTTTTCAAACCTCATTTTTCTTTCAACAGTTTCTAAATGGTTCAGAGTTTTGCAGCACTGCCTTTCAGCTTCCCTAGAATTGTTCCTATCCCAGTGTCCCACTGTGGGGGAACTTTTTGGCATCAAGTGTCCCAAAGCCATCGATGTGGCCACTCACATCCCCAGAGCCTCAGAGGACTTTGAGCCACCAGCCTCCAACCCCTGATGGAAGCTGGGTCTTGATGTCGATTCCCAGCCAGCCAAGTGTGAACACAGAAACCAGGGCCGGTCACTCGTGCTCCAGCCACCCGAATTCCCCATCTCTCAACACAAATCCAGGCCCACAGTCGCAGGAGGACACGGAGTTTCTCTCTTTGCTGCTCCACAGAGAACGCGGTGTCGCGCTGGAACGCCCCTGCCAGATCAGAGCCGCCCAGGACAGCAGCCAGCACCCAGCCAAAGCCTCTCCCTGCCCCGGGGAGGTTCCCAATGAAGCCATTTAATAACTGCAGGAAAAGACACGCTCCCATGTGCTCGTCCATCCCTGCTACGCTGCTGCAGGATGAGACTCACTCCTGGACCAGCCCTGACACTGGGACCTGTCCCTCCCAAAGGACACGTCCGAAGGGTTCAGGACCTGCTCAGGGCAGGTGTAACCCCACCGCCACCCCACTGCCACCCCACACGCTCCCTGCTCAGCTTCCAGCCCCACTGCGAGAGCCTCTGCTGCCATTTTCGTGCTCCCACTTCCTGCTCACATCAGGCAGAGAGTAGGAAGTGCTGAAATCCTCCGACCCTCGCTGCAAACCAGGAAGCGCCAGAGATCTCCTGAGAAAGGCTGAGATTTCAGGCTGGAACCCTCTGCAAACATCTGGTCAGAGGCATCGCATCCGGACCCTCGGAGCGGGGCCCACACTCCCCATCCTCCCGGAGCTCCGTCTGCTGGAACAAACCCGGGGCAGGACCACTCACAGCTCATCCTGTCGGGAAAGCACTAACGCAGAATCCAAACCCTCCGGCCACTCGCTTCCCTCCCTCTCTCACGAGTGCCACCTCGTCTCTCCTGCCCGAGCCGAGTCCAGCACTCCCCACACCTCCTCTGCAGGAGTCTCCCAACATCCCATTACTCAGCAAAGCCTCGTAACACGTCCAGACCACAGATAACACCTTCGCCATGGAAAAAGGTGTGGGAAGCTGCTTTCTGGGAGCCTAGGGATTGCCAGCACAGGGCAAACCTTGGACAGCACACAGGTCTGTGGGCCGCACTGGCTCGTGGCACTGGCAGACGGATCCGGGGTATTTGGGGCATCCACAGCTCTTTTCCCAATGCACATCCTTCCTCCACAAAGTATTTGGAGAGAGAGAGGTGCCCTTGCAGCAAATACACCAAGGACAAACCCAGCAGTGCTGCTGCTCCTCTGCCCTCGCAGCCCCGCTCCCTGCATGCACCACCGGCCTTCCGAAGGGAAAAGCAATAGGATTAGCACAAAAACATCCCAGCAAACCACAGGCTCGGCTTTGCCACATCTGAACACTTGCTCTCGAAGGCAGCCACGGGTCCACGGGCCTCACTGGACCCGCGAGCCCGAGGTCTCTCCCTCAGCTCTGGCAGCTTGTCCAGGCTGAGCCCCGCAGCCACACGCACACATTCCATGGGACAGGGCCTCCTCCGGGCTGGATCAGCTGCTCTGGGAGTTGCCATCCCCCGATGCTTCTCCCGGCACGGGCACAACACCTCCGGTACCGGGGGTGACAGCCCTGCCAGCAGCTGTCCCCTGATACGGGGTCACCGACACCCCACGGAGCCCCGGCTGGAGCTGCAGACCCCGGGCAGGCACTGCCGGGATCCAACACCCCCGGGATGGCCGCCCCCCGCCCAGCCCACCCCGCTCCCCGCTCCCTGCTGGGGGAGCTCCCAAAGCCACACGGGGCACCCCTTCCCAGGAGCCTGCCAGCGCCGGGGGCTGCGGGAGCAGGGGGTGCAAGACCCGGGGAGGGGGCGAGCGGAGCCCCTCGGAGGGGGGCTGGGAACGGAGCCGAGCCGGGACGCAGAAAGGGGACGGGGACCCCACAACCCCCGGGGGTGACAGACCCGCGGCTGCCCCTGGCCGCGGTGGAGCGGCCGCCGCCCCGGTGTCCCCTTGTCCCGGTGCCTACCTCGGGCTGGCGGCGGCGGCGACCGAGGCGATGCCGGAGCGTCCTTGGGCGGGGGCGGCAGAGCGGGGGCGGCCCCGGCCGGGCCGCGCGGGGACTCCGCGGGCTT
>VWPU01011325.1:0-21125 GCA_013398955.1 Callaeas wilsoni
CCTGGACCTGCTGGGATTTGCCACTGGCGCCGGTGTTCGCTGAGCCAGCGCCGGTGCCTCGACTGTCGCACGGCCATGGAATGTCGTGAGCTGAATCAGGCTGGGCCTGGGCGTCCTGGAGGTCTGTTCCAACCTCTCTGATTCCATGACTGCAGCACCCCTGGTGCACGAGGAGCCAGGATGTCCCCAGTTTTGCTGCCGTGGGAAGGTGAGGAAGAGAGGCGGAGTTGGGGTTGTTTTGCAGGCTCTGTGTGATGAACTCCTGGAAAAGCAGCCCCTGCGCAATGGCCCAGCCCTGATTTCTGACTCCCCTTCCCGTCCCTGGAGCTGGGCTTGACAGACCTCACACAGTTCTGGATGTGCTGCCTGCTCTGAAATGATTCAGCTGACACGTTGCAGCATTCACAGGGCTGTGCATTTATCTCCTAAAACACCCAGCAAAAACCTCCATAACTCACAGAACTCATTGGGTTTGGCAACTGAAAGAAAGGCTCTGCAGCAGGGGAAGGAGAGAGAAAATCACTCAGAAATTATTGCAGCAATGTGGCTCTTTAGAGGAGTTGACAATAATATGGATTTGATTATTTCTGAAGGAGCTTAACTGACCTTTACAGCCAGATTCCATTCAAAATGAATAATTTTCCATTTAAAAACATATTTTCCCTGCAGTGAGTAGGAAATGTAACCAGACAACTTTGTATCCTTAAAAAAAAAGTATTATCCATATAATCTTTGGGGGGAATTAAAGAGAGGAACCCATCTCTTGGCAGCAGTGAAATTTCAAAGCCTCGTTTTACTGCGACGCTTTAAAATAAAGAGACAATTTCATTCCTGTGCTGTAGCAGCCTTGCTTGGTCCTTGCTCCAGCTCAGGAGCTTCTGAAAGGCTCTGGGAAATAATGATCCTGTTCTGTCCTGGCCACATAAATCAGGCTCTGCTCGGCAGCAGCGTTTGGGATTGCAAACGGAGGAGCTGAGGGAGGATCTCACAGCTCCAGCCCTTGGCAGTGGAGCCTCCCTCAGGTGATGCCTTGGCCACCTCCTGCAACTTCCCCCTCCTCCACTTCGTGTCTTCTGCCTCTCACGAGGGGCCAGAGCTGATTGTAGGATCCTCCAGGGTGGAGGATTTCCCAGCAAGGCAAAGGAAAACCCTCCATGCTCTGGGATCCGTCGGGATCGTTGGGAATGGCAGGAAAGGACCTGCAGGGCCGAGTGCTCCGGGACAGAACAGCCCCGGCGAGCCCAGGCTGAGCCCAGGTGAGCAGAGCTCAGCCTCCAGCCCCAGCAGTCCCCAGCTCCCACGGAAAGGGCTCAGCAGCACAGAAAATCACATTAAAACAAAATCTAGAAAGCAGAAAAATTGCCCCTATTTCCATGAAATATTTATTCCCTGCTGCTTCAGGAGTAAGGAATCCAGATTTTGCAGGCTTTGTTTGTTATTTATATCTGTTAATATATGAGATATGAGAAGATTAGAAACTGGGAAGAAATTCCTGTCTGGAAGGGGAGTGAGGCCTTGGCACAGGGTGCCCAGAGCAGCTGTGGCTGCCCCTGGATCCCTGGCAGTGTTCAGGGTTGGATAGACTTTGGAGCACCCTAGGACAGTGGGAGGTGTCCCTGCCCATGGCAGAGGTGGCACTGGGTGGGCTTTTAGGTCCCTTCCAACTCAAAACCGTTCTGAGATTCTGTAATTTTATTCCAGTTTCACCAGTACCAAAGAATAATTTTTTAACCAGTGTTGTATCAGCCAACAGTGCTGTTCTCTCCATAGATTCCAGGGAAACTGGTTTCTCCCTGTTTTCTCCAGCACAAGGGAGGCAGGAACTGATCTGGTACCAAGGTCAGAGACAAACTGGATGAGATCGGTCACCCTGGCCTTGGGCACTGCCAGGGATCCAGGGGCAGCCACAGCTGCTCTGGGCACCCTGTGCCAGGGCTCACCACCCTCCCAGCCAGGAATTCCTTCCCAATATCCCATCCATCCCTGCCTCTGGCAGTGGGAAGCCATTCCCTGTGTCCTGTCGCTCCATCCATTGTCCCCAGTCCCTCTCCAGCTCTCCTGGAGTCCCTTCAGGCCCTGGAAGGGGCTCTGAGCTCTCCCTGGAGCCTTCTCCTCTCCAGGTGAACATTCCCAGCTCTCCCAGCCTGGCTCCAGAGGGGCTCCAGCCCTGGAGGAGCTCCATGGCCTCCTCTGGACTCGCTCCAGCAGCTCCACGTCCTTTCTGTCCTTCCTTCCCCTGCTGAGACCCCAGTGCTGGATGCAGTTGCTGGAAATATGGGAGAAGGTTTTGAATCAGAGTCCTAAGGGCTCTGTGGGGCCAGGTTTGAGAGCTGGTAGCCTTGGAATCTCACACTCCAGAGCTCCAGCTGGATTTGGGCTCTGAGGGGCTCCTGCCTGGTGACTCAAAGCAGAGATAACGTGTCAATGTTTTCTCTTTCCACTGCAATAACCGAGTTTAGTTCAGGTCTATTCTCCCCAGTTCAGAGCAGCAATTTGCTTTTAGGCCTTTCATGTCCTAATCCTGTGCTCCATTCATGGAGTTATTGGAAAAACCTTAAGGAGAAAACCCTCCCATCTTTAGGGCTGCTCTGCCCGGGGTTCCTCCTCCTCCTCACTTGAAGAATTTTGGCCTCGCAGCCGTTTGTTCTGGGCCTCCTTTTACAGAGTCCAGCCAGGCACAAAACCCTGCGAGCCAGAACAGCTCAGCTCCAGGTGGAATTTTACTCACACAAAGAATTGAATCAGTAATCCCAAGGAATGAAAAACCTCGGCGAGGGCAGCACTGAACAGGGATCAAGCAGAGGCTGTATAAAGCTTCACATGGCAGACTGCAGGAAGAGAAGAGAAAACTTCACTTTCAGACTATTGATAAATTTATGGTGTTCTGCTGATACCTTAAGGTCTCTCCCAGCCTGGGAATGGTCTCGCTCCAAGCTGCAGCTCCAGGCCGTTTTTTGGGTTTGTTTGCCGCTGTTTCGGCCTCACAAAGAGCTCATTAGCGAGAGCTGAGTGGTTCCCAGGCTGGGCAGGGACTCGGAGCCACTGTCTGGCTCACATTTAGAGCTGCTGGCCTTCGGGGCACGGTTTGCTCATCGCTGCCCTGTGAAGGGCTTTTGGTTTGCCAGACAATGGAGGAGTGGTTGCACTGGAGCCATTTCCGTGGCTCACCACATCCAAACACGTTTTTATTGGAGCGGAATGGGATCAACACTTCCTCCACACCCTTGGCTGCAGGTTTGGCCTCTGCAGTGCTGGCACGTCCCTGGGTTCAAATTCCAGGGGGGTTTGTGGCCGCTGTCAACCTTGGGCGGCCCCAGAGGGGGCTGAGGCTCATCCCTCTGTGCGGTCCATGCCCAGGTGAGTCCCGTGTGAGCAGGGAGCGCTCGCGGTGCCCCCTGCCCTCCCTGATTTTCCAGGAGCAGCCATGGCAGGTGCTTGTGCTGTGTCTTTTCCTGAATGGGAAAATTGCTGAGCTGGAAAAGCTCCATCCAAACAATTCCCTGTGTCCTTAGTGGCATCTCTGCCGTGATATTCCTGTCCTTGTCCCTTTGCCACCTTTGCTCTCGTGCTGCCCTTTCACAGCTGCCTCGCCTGAGGCTGCTCCTTTCAGCGCTGCTGCCTCCCAAACAGCTTTTTTAGAGTTGAAACTGTCCGGAAGGGTGAAATCCTCCCTTGAGGCTCCGGGCAGCCGGGATCAGCGCGAGGCCATCGGGACAATTGCCATCCCAGCAGCGCTGACACAAAACCACAGCTCCTTTGTCCCCAAGCCCAGCTCAGCCTTGGCTGCTCCCCAGCTCCGGAGCAGCTGGGATACCATTAACGGCAGTTGGAATACAATTAATGGCAGTCGGGACACAATTAATGGCAACTGGGATACAATTAATGGGAGCTCCAGCACGAGGCTCAGAACAGCCTGACTGGGCTCATATTTAACATTCCAGGTCTCCTCTGCTTCTTTGCAGAGACGCGACCGAACTGATTCTTTTCCTTTTGTCTGGAACGGATCAATCTGGATCTTTGGGGCTGATTTATGCCTCGTGTTCCTTTCTGAAAGAGCTTGTCCTCCCCAAGGCAATTAGAAAATCTCAGTGAGCAGGAACAGGGAGGGCTGAGGCTGCTTTTACTGAGCTGCTGACTGAGATTCCATCAGGGGGTTGATCCTTTCCATCTCTGAATTCACAAGGGATGGGATTCACCTCAGGGACTGAGTGTTTCCACATGTGAGTTGTCCAGAGCTGCTGGTGGTCCCTGGATTCAGGCACTGGATGGGAGAACATGATCCGTCCATGGAAAAACAGGTGGGATTTTTAGGAATCCTGCGTGTGCATCTCCTAGGAATTTATTGTGCTGCCCTGCACCTCTAAACCTGGATGAGCAAAATTGAAACTTCCCCCTTCTGCTTTTGTATTTCCTTTTGGAAACTTGTTGGGAAGAGACAGGATCAGCCCCCAAAGAGGACAACAATACGTGTTGGCCAAGGGCTGAGGGGGAAGGACATCATCCCTGGAAGTGTCCCAGGGCAGGGGGATTGGAGCGCCCCGGGATGGGGGAGGCGTCCCTGCCCATGGCAGGGGTGGCACTGGATGGGCTTTGAGGTCTCTTCCCACCTAAACCATTTCAGGGTTCCATGATCTGGCTGTCAGTCATGTCCCAAAACCTGGAGGACACCCAGAGGGATGTTGGGAATCAGGAGTGACGCCGACCATTCCCAAGGGGATGCTCAGGTCCAGCAGCCCAGCCAGGCCTCTCCCTCCCTTGGATCCCTTGGCATTTGAGTGTTTCAATCTCCAGCACATCCCAAACACTCCCAGGTTTTTGTGGATGCTGAGGGCGTGATGGCCCCGAGCTGTGCTCAGTGACAGGGACATGTAGGGGGTGCTGCAATACCAGTGATAAATCCCAGTTAACCGTTGGAAAACTGGAACTGAGGGCCCGGATTCCAGCCCAGCCACGGCAGGATGATGCCATTTCTCTTGGAATCTCTATCCCTGCCAAGAGAACATGGTGGAAAGTTGGGAATATCCTTTGGATGTGATTGGTCTGCAAGTTTTGGTTGGTTTTTTTCCCGCTGTTCTAATCACCTTTGGTCTGATGGACATTTGAAGGTTTTGTTGTTGTTTGGGTTTTATGAGGGTTTTGTTCTCTATTATGGTTTATTCACTGAAATATCAATTCCTCATCAAAATTTCATCAGTGTTTTGGCCCTAACCCACCACTTTCCAGCCAAGAAATGGCTTTTCTGCCTCAGGAAAAAACCTTTTGCTTGGGTACAACTCACATTTTGCGAACTTGTCTTTTCTCCTGAAAAACCCCCACCTGCATGCAAGCAAACATTCCTTTTGATGGATAATCTTTGTCCAGTCCCATTGGGAACATCAAGCTTGCGGTGGCTAAACTCTTCTGGCTGCATTTTTTTGGGGGGGCGGGGGGGTGGCAGGGGATTTTTGGAAACACCATTTCTCCTTCTTTCAGCCTGAGTGAGAGCATGGTGGAGGCACAGCTGCAGCAGGCAGAGCCTTTTCTCTGCTTGTCAGACACCAAAATATGAACCTCTGTCTCTTCAAAAGCTTTTAGGGACTCCAGCTCTGGAAAAGCTGTGAATTCCCACCTGGCTTTCTCCACTTGTCCCTCCCAGAGCGAAAAGTGTCCCTATTCCCAATTTATAGATAAAGGAATTGGGAAATGGGGGAATTAAAGCAAAAGCAGTGGTGGACATGGGGCACCCCCAGACCCAGGCCCTGCTTTAGCTCACGCTTTCCTCGGGGGATGGATCTCGATGATCTTTAGGTCCCTTTTAGGGATCCTTTCCGGGATTCCCTGGCAATGGGACTCTGGCACCCTCCGGTCCCCTGCCAGCCCTGCTGTTACACTTTGGGGTCAGGCCCACATGACCCGCCTGCTGCGACCAGACTTTGAGCCTGGGATAAAGATGTGCCATTAACAATCAGGGAAAGAGGGAAGAATTCCAGGAGCTCTGTTCCCACCAGTGCAACCCAGCCAAGGAGCCTCTGACTGAAGAGACTTTTGGATTTAATGATATTTTACGGTTTCTTTTGTCTTTTGCTCCCAGTTTTACCAGAGCTTTGGTCTGGAGCTGCAAGATTTCAATTTCTGTTTGTTTAATCCTCCCTGAGACTTTCCCAGGGCAGAGGAACTGAGGTTTAATATTCCTGCATTCCTTAGGAAATGGAGGGAGCCTGCAGAGCTGGGAGCTGGCTGAGACCTGGGCTGGGCTTTCTGCTGCCTTTTGTCTTCCTCCCAACACAGGTCTCTGTTCTTCTGCTTCCCTTCACTCCCGGGCCTTTCCCAAGGCCTCTCTATCCCTGAGCTTTGTCTGACCCAAAGATGCAGAGCCCCAGAAATGAAATGTTCGGAGCCTCAATCTGAGGTTCTGCTGCGCCCCGGCTTTGAATCCAGCCTGGAAGGTGGAGGATGAAGCCAAACCCAAGAAGATTCAGCCCAGCCCAGGAGAACGGGAGGGTTTGTGCCTCCCTCATTAACGGGAGCCGTTCGCAGGGTCATTAGCGAGTCCCTAATTGTTTGATTACCCCAAGCAGGCTGCGCTAAGGAAGCAAAGCCGGAGGAAATCGGCCCGCGGGGGCTCTGGGATTCAGCCAGCGACGTCCCTGGGTTTGCTATTTGTGTGTTGTGTTTAGTGGGAGGTTGAAAAGCAGCCAGGTGGGAAACGTTGGATGCAGCAGCAGGGCTGGATCCAGCAGCATGGAATTCACGTGTCCGTGGCAGAAAATGGGATAACATGGGACAGGATAATTGGGAATAAACGGGAATAGTGGGGGATGGAAGGAAAAGCTGATCGGTTCTTCCTCTCCTCCTTCGGGGTGCTGTGGATGTGTCTCCAGGGAGGCACTGCAGCTCTGGTCGGGAATCCTGTGCTCTTGCTGGGCTTTGAATTCCTCCTTTGGCAAACTTGTCCCTCCCAGCCCTCCCGGAGCAGCCTCGCCTGAGCATTCCGCCTCTGCTCAGCCTGGATTCCTGGCTATTCCCTCCGTCCCTTCCATTTTCCAGCTCCGGGGTGGTCCAGGACCAGCAGAACTCCAATCCAGCCCCTGTCCCGATGTTTCTGGGTGAGGAGAGCCAGCGTGACTGATTCCAGGTGATGGATATCAGACGTCAGAAATAAAATAAAACCAAGCAAAAATCAGATTTTCAATCAGGCTGGATCGCTGGGAACCGTGAGCACTCACACTCTGTCACGGCGTCTGGAGCAATAAACCCCGGATTCTCCCAAAGCGGGCAGACCAAGTTAATTTGGATGTGGACAGGACCATTGTGAGGGGTCAGCTGGGTGTTAACAGCAGAATCAGGGTTTTATTTTGCTGCTCTACACGGGCTCCATTATCCCTTCGTACAGGAACTGAGTTTAATCACATCTGGCAGACCTGCTGCCTGTAATGTGTCCCAATATCCCATTACATTTTCAATTTACATGTATTACCTTTCCCTGGAAAAGTTCCCTGCACTTCTGTCCGCGGAATTAAATGGCCATTATGAAAACAGAGCAGGACATTTCAGCGATCTGCCTGTTTGATCTCACCCTGGGAGGCAATTAGTGCTAATAAGTCCTGTATCCAGTGTCTGCCTCTGATTTGACTCAAAAGTAGAGCAGCTAAAAGGCCTCGAGTGGGACGGCAATTCCAGAGGGTGATTCCTTCCCACAAAAGGGCGGATAATGGAGAACAGAGGACCTGTGTCTGGACAGGGGAGATCAGAGCCAAATCTGCATCTTTTAGACCAGAACGTGTCTGCAGTGACTCCCGGGGAAGGAAGGAGCAGCATCCCAAGTCAAGGCTGGGTTAGCCTAAACACAAACAAACACCCGGCAGCCAACGATGGTGTGAGATAAAGAATTAAAGCAGGAGTGTTTAAAGCAGGCGTTAAAGGCTCACCAGAAGGAGAGGGAACGTGTTCCAGAGCAGGTTCAGAAGGAGATGAGGGTTTGATGCCCATAATCTCCATTGATCAGGGCATTTCCAACCCGCTCCTCACTGTCATTGATCTCACGAAGTCATTAATCACAGTCATTAATCACCTGGAGCTGTGCCTGAGGGTCCCTCAATCCCACTCTGGCACTTCCCAGATCCCTCTGCAGGAACATACACCTTGCCTGGACAACAGACATTCCAGGATGTGTTCTACAGGCAGGATCAGCAGCCTTTGGGATTTACCAGCTGAGGCATTCCCAGCCTGAAGCTCGGAAAAAGGGCAGTGATCCAACAGGAACAGAGGATCCAGAGGGAGCTGCAAGGGAACCCCAGCCCCAGGAGAGGGATGAGGCAGGAGAAGGGTGGTGAGCAGGGAGAGGGAGGGAAAATGCAGGAGCTGGAGCTGGAGCTGGACCAGTCCATGGGGCTGAAACCAGGGAATGTGCCCAGCGCATTCCATGTGCGAGCTGCTGGCTTGGAAATGGGCACCGAGGTGCCGAGGCGGGGACACGGGAAGGGGGATCTGGAATGATAGCAGCCATCCCTGCCAGCTGCAAGGCAGCCGTAAGAAATGCCAGCCTTTTCCAAGGACATGGAACGACAGGATAAGGGGTGGTTGTTTTAAACTGAGGGAGGGAGGATTTGGATTGGATTTAAGGGAAAAGATTTTCCTGTGAGGGGAGTGAGGCCCTGGCACAGAGCAGCGTTGGCTGCCCCTGGATCCCTGGAAGTGTCCAAGGCCAGGCTGGACAGGGCTTGGAGCACCCTGGGACAGTGGGAGGTGTCCCTGATCATTGCACGGGGTGGGAACTGTAAGGTCTTCAAGTTCCCTTGCCACCCAAAGCATTCCCCAATTCCATGCTCTGTGACCTCTGTGAGGAAGGTTCTGCTCAGGACCCTTGCACTGGATTTAACAGATGAAAATATTCCCACATTTTTAATGAATAAACACATCTGCCCCAGTGGTTTATTCCTCACCTGCAGCTTTTATGAACTTTGCAGCTCCCGAATGCGTTGGGACCCCGGGGCCAGGAGCAATAAAGGCCTCGTTTAATGCAAATATGGGCAGCAAGGCGAACAGCAATAATGAGGAAGGAAAATCAAAGGAATGGGTGAATATTCCACAGTGCAACATTGCCCTGAGCTCCCTGCAGGATCTGGTGGGATTTAGTGTTTGGGAGAGCAACAAATGAGAGACAGAACGTGGCTGTGCCTGGAGTTTTATTCCCAAACGCAGGAATTGGAGCCCAGAGCTGTAAAAGCCCAGAGAAGCTGGTTTAGGGTTTCAGGTCCTCAAGGAGCAGGAGAGGTGGATATGGAGTAGGAGTAAGGACGTCTTCCAGGACTGGTTTTGAGGGTGTTCACTGGTTTTTGTAAAGATTCCTTCAGGAAACCTTGAGATCCAATTTTTAATTTGCTTAACATCCCCAAGAGTTGGCTTTGGAAGCATTTTAAATGAAATTAGGATTCATTTAACCAGAGGGAAGTTCAAAGGTGACAGATGGAGCTGAGACGGAACAGAACTTCATGGAACAGTAACAGCAAATTCAGAACAAGGAAAATCAGCAGATAAAAGGGGGATACTAGAGGGGTACTCTGGGGATACCAGGGGGATGCTAGAGGGAGTGAGCTCCCTCTCCACTTCACCTACAAACTCCACCCACTCCGCTCCTCTCAGGACCAGCCCCTGTCCCCTCTCCAGCCTTTCCGTGCCTCACAAACGGCTGCAGGAATTTAAGGACTCAGCAGTTCTGGGGCTGCAAATGAAAGTTGAAGACAGCACAGGGAGAGTTTTCCTGGGACAGTGGAAGACATCCCCCCTTCTCTTTCTCTGGAGGGTGAGGGAATTCTTGTGGAAGCAAGAGAAAGCAAAGGGAGGATAAAAGACCAAGAACCTTGGAGACAAAGGTGTGCAGCTTCCTCCAGTTACAGACTTGGATCTTGGAATCCCAGACTGGTTTGGGATGGAAGCGATCTTAAAGCCACCCCTGCCATGGCAGGGACACCTCCCACTGTCCCAGGCTGCTCCCAGCCCCATCCAGCCTGGCCTTGGGCACTGCCAGGGATCCAGGGGCAGCCACAGCTGCTCTGGGAATTCCATCCCGGCCCCTCACCACCCCTACAGGGAGCAATTCCTTCCCAATATCCCATCCATCCCTGCCCTCTGGCAGTGGGAAGCCATTCCCTGTGTCCTGTCCCTCCATCTCATGCAAACATCCCTCTCCATGTTTCCTGTAGGCTCCCTTCGGGCAATCTCAGGTCCCTGTGGAGAACTGTCCCCAGCCCCCATCTCCCCCAGGAGGCTTCCAGCCAGGGATTTTTGTGCTGCCTCCCAAAGCTGCTCCTTGCACACACCAGGAATTCTGTGCCGGCAAAATCAGAGCCCTCCCAACCCCTCCTTTCCTGAAATCCTTTCCCTGTGTCCGCTGTGGAATCACTTGTCAGGAATCATTGCCCAGCAGAGCCACTACTGCCTCGGAGCAGCGTCTGTCCAGCTGCTGGAGTGACGTCTTCCCATGTTTCCGTCCCTCCTCTGTGTTTTAGACCACACCAGGCGCAGCTGGCTCGGAGACTCCCAGCCCTTGATCCCAAAAATAACAAGCAGCTGGAATACAACACCCACAGCTCCCAGCCATGAGCTGCTTTTCCTGGAAAACTCTCTGGGAGCTCCGTGGCTTTGAGCACACCCTGTCTGCCCTGTGCTGCTCCAGCCCCGCGCTGCTATCGATCCCGAGCCTCTGCTCCACTGGATTTCTCTCCGGGCACAGGAGGAATGAGATTCTCTATCAAAACAGCCGAGCTCGGCAGCAATCGGAGAGTATCTGGGCAAAGACCGCTCTCCTTTGTTGTGCAGGCAGCAAACAAAACTGGGAACCTTTTGTACTTATTTAAAGACAAAAGTGCTGGATTTGTCTGGGAAATTGTGGCCCTGATTTCCATGGTGCCTCCGGATTGTTCCCATTGAGGGGACAAAGCTGTGCTCCCATCACAGAGATGACACCGGGGTAGGGAGGACAGCTCCTCTTCTGGGCTGGCTCTTCTCCCACTCCCAAGGCTTCAACCCCAAAGTTCCCCGTCACTCACTGGTTTCACACCGTGGGCGCACTCCCAGAAATTCCACAAGCTGGGAAACTGAGGCCCAGGTGAGTGGAGGGTGAGGCTCTTTCCACAGGTGTGGAAACTCCAGCTCGTCCTGAGCCACCCTTGGAAGGGTTTGGAACAGGGATGGAGGAGTTGGGGACAGTTCTGCTCCAGAACAGGGAAGGGGGAAATGACCAGTGTGGGACATTCAGGGACATGGGCAGGGAATGTGCAGCTCCACCCTGGAATAACATTGATCTTAGAAATGATCCTGGGGAAAAGGGAAGGGAAAGGGGAGGAAGGGAGGAGGAGAGGAGGGGGAGGAGGTGAGAAGGGAAAGGAGGGAGGGAAAGGAGGGAAAGGGAGGAAGGGGGGGAGGAAGGGAGGAAGGGAGGAACGGAGGAAGGAAGGGAGGAAGGAAGGGAGGCAGGGAGGGGGGGAGGGGGGGGGGGGGGGGGGGAGGGGAGGAAGGAAGGAAGGAAGGAAGGGAGGAAGGAAGGGAGGCAGGGAGGGGGGGAGGGGGGGGGGGGGGGGGGGAGGGGAGGAAGGAAGGAAGGAAGGAAGGGCGGGCCATGGCTGCTGTGGCTGCCTGGTTCTCCCAGGCAGAATTTTTTAGAGCAATTTTTTCAGCTCCAACATTCCCTCCTGCAAAAGGAAAGGCAGTTTGGAGCTCAGGGAATCAAGGAATGCTTTCGTCTCTGGAAAATGAACTCAAATTACTCCAGAAGCCACAGCCTCCCAGTTCCACTGATGGATACAAGTCTAAAGTCTGGCCTGGAAGGGAGATTTCAGTCCAAATTCTGGTGGAATGAGGACCCTCGAGCTGCCAGGCTCAGTCTGTGGCTGTGGCTCATCCTCTCAGTTTGTCTTTCCCAACACTGAGGTTCCTTTTTCCCCCACCAGTGAAGACCTTTCAAGAGGAAGCAGAACTTCCCGTGCAGCCTTTTCCCAATGAAAACATTCCCACTGAAATGTGGGACAACAAAGGATTCCTTTCTCACCCAGGCAGAGGAGGAGGTTCCAAACCCCTCAGACTGAGCCTCTGCAGTTTGGTTTTCGCTGCACTTCTCCCACTGTCAGACATCAAAAATCCCTCGCTGTCCACTGAAGTGTCAAATCCCCTTTTCCTACACAGAAAAATCACCCAAAATGACATTTTAAGGCCATGGGCTTTGGTGGGAGCCCTGTGAGTTCTCCCTGAGTTCCTTCTCAGGGAGTTTGGCTCAAGAGAATTTGGCTTCTTCCCACCGGAGCCTGGGAAAGGCTTTCATTGTTCCAAAAACAGGAGGTGACAGCAGGAGTAGCCAGGAAAGCACCATCCTCTGTTCCAGGCAGGTGGAGTGAGCTCCTCAGGGTCGTTCACCACTTGAGTGTGAGGAAAATCCCCCAACTCCAGGTCACTGAGCTGGGCAGAACCCCTGGGAGAGAAGTGGGATGTGATGAGGATAAATCCTAAAAGCCCTGGATTTCTGTCTGCTGACAGTGATTGTGGCAAACCTCTGTAGGCAGGGCTTTGCTGTGAGGGTGGAACTGTGCAATGCGGCTCCTTCGGGTTTGTTGTTAATATTTAAAGTATCCCCTATTCCCTGTCTGGCTTTTTGCCATCAGAAGGGGGCTGAGCTCTCCAGGATGAGGTGAATTTCCCCTTCTTGGAGGAAAGGAATAATTCCCTGTGTGCCAGATCTGCAGGAGAGTGGCCTGATTGGAAGGGAAAACAGGAAACAAAAGATGTTACAGAATCCCAGGCTGGGTTGGGTTGGGAGGGCCCTAAAAGCCCCTCCAGTGCCACCCCTGCAATGATCAGGGATACCTCTCACTGTCCCAGGCTGCTCCCAGCCCCGTCCAGCCTGGCCTTGGGCACTGCCAGGGATCCAGGGGCAGCCACAGCTGCTCTGGGAACCTATGCCAGGGCTCACCACCCTCACTGGGAACAATTCCTTCCCAATATCCCATCCATCCCTGCCCTCTGGCAGGTGGAAGCCATTCCCTGTGTCCTGTCCCTCCATCCCTTGTCCCCAGTCCCTCTCCAGCTCTCCTGGAGCCCCTTTAGGCCCTGGAAGGGGCTCTGAGCTCTCCCTGGAGTTTCTCCTCTCCAGGTGAACACCCCCAGCTCTCCCAGGCTCTCAGGCTGTGGCTCTGTGTCCTGTTCCAGTTGCCAGGGGACATTGAGCAGAAACTTGGAAACATCCCAGATATGGCCATGGTGGGTGGGTTTCCCCCAGTCCTGCTCAGGATCCCTGGGGATGTGTCCAGGGGCTGCAGGGAGGGAGCTGCAGTTGGAAAAGTTCTTGGGGAATGTCCCAGGCAGGAGAGATTCCCGTTCTCCAGGCACAGCACTCAGCTGCTCCTCGGGAAAGGCTTCGTCTCCCTGGCAATGCTCTTTGGAAAATGCAAAGTGCTGTGGAGCATGGATGTCTCCCAGGCAATGCCCTTTGGAGGGAAAAGCTTGGGAACAAAGGAGTTCAGAGCATGAGGGAGGGATGGACATGCTCACCCTGGGCACTGGGATGACACTGGTGTCACTCGAGTCCCCTGAGCCTCCCCGGCCCTGCTCAGCTCCTGCAGGCCTTTTGGAAAACACTGAGCAGGAAAAGCCTGACCTGGAGATCCTGAATGTCCCTGACACCCGTGGGAAACCCAAACCCACAAGTGAGAGGTGTAAATCCACTGGAAATGGGAGCAGGAGGTGAAGGTTCCCTGCCCACGGCAGGGAGATGGAATGAGATGGACCTGAAGGTCCCTTCCCACCAAAGCCATTCCATGGATCTGTGATTGCAGTCTGTGCTTCCACCGCTCCCCAGCACTGCCAAGGCCACCCCTGACCATGTCCCCAAGTACCACATCCACAGGGCTTTCAATCCCTGCAGGGATGGGGACTCCACTCCTGCCCTGGGCAGCCCCTTCCACACCCTGACCACGCTTTCCATGGGGAAATTCCTCCTGGTGTCCACCCTGACCTTCCCTCGGCCCAGCCTGAGGCCGTTCCCTCCCCTCCTGTCCCTGTTCCTGGGAGCAGAGCCCGCCCCCCCCGGCTGCCCCCTCCTGTCAGGGCGTTGTGCAGAGCCACAAGGTCCCCCCTGAGCCGCCTTTTCTCCAGGCTGAGCCCCTTTCCAGCTCCCTCAGCCTCTCCTGGGGCTCCAGCCCCTTCCCAGCTCCGTTCCCTTCCCTGGATGCGCTCCAGCCCCTCCAGGTCTTGTTTGTTGTGAAGGGCCCAAATTGAACCCAGGATTTGAGGTGGGGCCCCGCCATTGAACTTTGCCTCTTTTCCTTCTTCAGCAGCACTGAAATTCCTGAGAAACTTCTTCCTGCAGAGACACAGAGTTGGAAATGAAGGATTTGGTCCTGCTGGTCAGCCAGGTCCCCCAGCAGGAATCCTGGAGCCCCCTCTTCCGCAGCGGATTCCCTCGGAATGATCCTGATTCTCTGTTATTGGTGCTTGCCTTGCCCTAACCCGAAAGTCGGGTGGAATTTGGGCTGCCTGGGAATGGCTTTTTCATCCTGAAAGAATCTTTAAATAATTTTCCTGTTCAGAATTCAAAGCAAGACTCCAAAATCTCATTTTTTTTGTCACTGAGGAAGAAAAACTTGAACAAGTCAAAACATTGGGTCTTCAAGCTGTTTATTTCCATCTGACCTTTAAAACCCGTTTGTGGTGTAAACTCAGTGACATCCCTGAGCTCCAAGTTATTCCAAACAAAAAACATTTGGTTGGAAATGACAAAATGGGCTTTCAGCAATTTCTCAACATTTTTCTCCCTCCAGCAGAAGATTCATCAAATTGATCCTTTCCCTGGGGTATTTTTGGCTTCAACAAATTGACATTGCCTGGAAAAGGGAGATTTTGTCAGTGGGAAAGCTGCACCAGGAGTTTTAGGAAAACGCCGTTGGGCAGGAGAATGGAAAGGGCAGGGATGGAGGAGCTGGGAATGTGGCCTGTGCTGTGACCCCTCCAAGGGCCGGGGTGGGAGTGCTGGGTGGTGCCAGTTCAACGTGATCTCTTATCAGCAGGTCCCTGATGGCCCCACCCCCTCCCTGGCTGCTGGGGGGACCCCGAGGCCCCCGGGCACGGAGCCCGATCCGGTCCCTGTGCTGGAACAAAGCCCTGCTGCCACATTTCCCGCTCGATTTTATAAAACATGAGTAGAATCCTAATTCCCACCCTGGACTGATTCCAATCTCTCTGCTGGTTCTCTCCTGCTTTTGCTTGGGAGCTCCTGGTTCTGCTTTGGGGATTTTGGGGCTCTCAGCCTGGGCAGATTTGCTGGAGGGGGTCCCAGGGACCCTGCCCAGGTTAGGGGGTTGCTCACAGAAAAGCAGCATCAGAGCTGCCATCCCTGTTCCCACTTCTGAGGTTGAATTTTCATGGAAATATCCCAGACCGGGTTGGGTGGAAAGGGACCGTAAGGACCCTCTCATTCCCATCCTTTGCCATGGGCAGGGGTGCCTCCCACCAGAGCAGGTTCTCATTTTCTAATTTTGGAGGGATTTCTGTTTTGTCTGAAGCAGCTCTTGCTGACCCCACATTTTGGGTCTCTCTGCTCTGTCCTTGTCTCTTCCCAGTTCTGTTTTCCGTGGCTGGTTCCAGACTCCGTGTGTGTGCCTGGATTTTGGCACTACAGGGAATTTTCTGTTATTTTCCTGTATTTAATTCACCACTCCGGTTCCTGGCGCACTCTCAAACCATTTGCAGGAGCTGCTGCTCTGGGATTTTAGGCAGAGCGTGGGGGTTTGGTGCAGGGAGAGCAGGAGAGCAGCTCGTTTCCTGGGAAAACTGTGTTGGATCTGCCCTGCCCTTCCCCGGCAGGGATGTGGGCAGGAATCCCACTCCCAAGGCCAGGGCCCAGCTGGGTGTATCCCAAGGGATATCCCTGGGATGCAGCAGAGCCAAGCAGGATGGGCAGAGTGGGGAAGGAGCTGGGAGGGGGCCGAGGGGAGCCAGGGATTTGTGGCTGCGATGAGGGAGCTCCGGGTCCAGCCCTGGAAATCCCAAATTCCAGCTTGGCAAATGTGCCCAGAGCCCTTCAAGGCCTTTGCTTTATTCCTGCTTTCAGTTATTTGGGAAAAGTCACTGGGGCCTGCCGTTTCCCTCCTGCTTTATTCCAGACACCTGTTGGTTCCCAACCGATCCACATGGATTTGCACCCCTAAACACAGTCAGATGGAGAAATACACAGGAATAAATGGACTTGGAGCAGGATTTGGGAGCAGGCTGAGAGCCAATGGGGCCTCACAGCCCTTTGTCTCCATTTCCTTTGCCGTGCTCAGTAATCCAGCAGAGCCAGGTTGTGCAGAGGCCGAGGGGCAGGGATTTACTCTGGAATTGTCCCAGCTGGGAGCAGAGGAAGGCCCAGCTCAAAGCAATGCCCTGGCAGGTTTAGGATGTACATCAAGGGATAATTTGGAGTGAGGGTGCTCAACCTTCATCACACAAACCCTGCCTGGATCACACAAACCCCCCTTGGGGCAGCGGAACATCACCCATGAGCCGCTGGCCACTCTCTCCCTGCCTCTTCCCAGGGCTGGGATGGGTTTTGCTCCCTCCCTGTTTCATTCTCTGACTGGGAGCACAAGGTTCTGACAACAAACCCAGTCCCCACGCAGGGATGAGCCCGGTTCCGGGGTGGGATGGATGGGTCAGGTCACAGCAGGAAAGGTGGGGGGGAACTGGAGCACGGGAGCCTCTGGAATACCTGAGATCAGCCTGGTGGGAAGGATCCTGATGCTCGGGAGAGGATGCTGTGCTGCCAGGAGCCAGGCTGCCCAAGGACCCTGTCCCTGCCCCCGGGACTGTCCCACGCTCTCCCAGCTGTCGCTGGTGACTCTGAGACAGGCAGGGGAAGCGGGGCAGTGGTGCCAGCAGAGCCTCCCCTCTCCTGCCCCTGCTCCTGGTGTGGGACTGAGGTCCTGTGGCTCCTGCCAGGCAGGATGGGCTCCCGAAGGGAAAATGGGCTCTTCCCTGCTGTGATTCCAGAGGTTGTTCCTGCCACAAGCACGAGCAGGGAGCTTGGAGAGGGCTGACAGCACTGACAGCTCAGCTGGGGAGCAGGAGCAGGAGGGAACAGCGTCAGGAACTGAGGAGAGGGAGGGAAAAGCCTGGAGACTCCTCAGAGGCTCAGGAAGATGGAGCAAAGGCACATCCAGGGTAACAAACCAGAGTCTGTCTGTACAGACGCAGCTCTGGGACTGGAAGGCACCTGGGGACAGATGTCCTGGGGATGTGGGGGAAGGATGGGCTCCAGGAGGCTGATCCCGAGGCCACGGAGCTGTTCAGGGCAGAGGAGCTGGTTCTCAGCATCTTCATCAGCCAGGCACTGTCCCAGCACCTGCAGCACCCGGCGGAGCGGCCACCGGGAACTCCTTGAGCAGAGCCAGCCGGAATCGCCCGGAGAACAAAGCCCAGCTCTTGCAAGCCCGGCAGGTGCTGGGAGGGCTCCATCACCATATGGCTGAGGGAAGGATTTGGACCTCAGAAAATGCCCTGAGGGGAACAACACATCCCTGCCAGCCTGGCAGCTCCGCAGGTGTGTGAACCACTGGCAGACGCTGAAACAGCTCCTGTCTCCCTCCCTGCGAGTGCTGGATGCCAACAAAAGGCAGCAGCCTGGATTCTGCCTCTGAAAGCCTTAAACAGCTCAGCTCCCTGCTCAGCCAGGCAGGGAAAGTGAAGTACAAAGTCCCACTGCAAGGCTTTGATGACTCCCACACTCCTCCAAAAGCAGAGCCCAGCTCTGGGAGGATTCTCAGGGAGTTCGTTCCCTGCTCTCCATCTGTCCCTGCCAACAATTACAAGTTTCCCACTCAAGGTGGGAATCCATGCCGTTGATTTAAGGGAGATGTTGTCATCAGGATCATTCTGAGGGCTGCAAAATGGCCTGGGCAGCGTTTAGAGAAAGGCAGGAGAATCCATCAGGGGAACTTTGCCTCCTCGTGCTTTCCCTGGGCTTCCAGGAGCTGGGCTGTGCTCGGCAGGGAGAGGCTGGGGAGCCAATGTGACCAATTTTCCCTGTTTGTCATCCTTGGGCTCTGCCAACTCCCTGGGAGAGTCAGAGGGTCAGGTTTGCAGCTCAGCACAGCCTCGGCATCCTGGATTCCCACCCTGATTTCCATCCCAGGCACTGCCCACCAGTGCAAATCAGGGGGAATTCCATCTGCCTTTGGCCTTTTTCATCACCTTTGCTCACACCAGGCACCACTTGAGGGGCATCACTGGCCTTGCAGGGGCTTTGTTGGGGGTTCTGCTCCCTGGCATCACCGGCAGCAGGGGTTTGTCACCTCCCAGGGCTGCAGGGGTTTGTCACCTCCCGGGGCTGCAAGTCTGCCCAATTCCATCCTTAGCTTCCAGACCCCCAAATTTCCTTTTTCTTTCCTTTTCTTGGGTTTCAGTCATGTTTTCCTGCAGTCAGCACAAATCTGCAGCTACTTCCAGTCCATTTGAAATTCCACTGGTATTTTGGGGCACATAAATGATCCGCCTCTGGAATTTCCCCTGGCTTTGGAGTGGAGATGTGCACAAACAGAATGCTAGGGAAAATCAGGAATGTCACATCTGATTTATCAGAAAACCTAACACAGCCCCTCCAGCCTGGATTGGGCTGGGAATATCCAGCAGCACCAGGGCCAGCAGGAAGAGCCAAAGGGATCCTTCACTCCCTCACCCAAAAATTTTTAATTCTTCTCTTTAAGCCAGAAGATGTCGGTGACTGCCAGGGGGGTTTGTGTTCAGGGGGCCTGGGTTTGGTGCACACGGAGAGGAAGGAACAGGAGGGCTGTCCAGGGCACCTGAGATGGGAAGTGCTGCCCAAGCTGCTGCATTTCCGACACTGGGTGCCACAGGGTGAGGTCCAAAGGTGTCGGAAGTGTCCAAAGGAGGGACACGAGGATGGGGAAGGGTCTGGAGGGGCCACACGAGGAGCAGCTGAGGTCAGTTGTTGAGCTGGAGCAGAGCAGGCTGAGGGCAGAGCTCACCAGGGCTGCAGCTCCTCCCCAGGGGCAGCTCCGATCCCTGTTCCCTGTGACCAGAGACAGGACCCAGGGAACGGCTGGAGCTGGGCCAGGGGGATTGGGATGGAGATCAGGGAAAGGCTCTTCCCCCAGAGGGTGCTGGGCACTGCCCAGGCTCCCCAAGGAATGGTCCCGGCCCCGAGGCTGCCAGAGCTCCAGGAGCGTTTGGACAGCGCTGCCAGGGATGCACAGGGTGGGATTGTTGGGGGGTCTGTGCAGGGCTGGGGTGGGACTGGGTGATCCTTGGGGCCCTTCCAGCCCAGGATATTCCAGGATTCCATGATTCCAANCCAAGAAACAAAATAAGCACCATTAACGAGGAATTATTTGCTAAAAGCCTCTCTGAAGATCTGAGAGCTCCTCAGCCCCACCTGCAGCGCTCACTGCCAGCCCTGCCTCAGTTTCCCGGTTAATTAAGTGGGAAAGGGAAGCTGAGGAAGACAGGAGCCAGGGGGGTCATTAGTAAAGCTCATCCAGGAGTGACCTGAACATCAGACCCAGGGCATGAATTATTTATCCACGTTAACATTTCCAGCACGATGAGGAAAATGAGCTGGAAATACCTCGGTGACTCCTGGGCTCTGCCCAGCACCTCCCAGGATCTTTCATTCCCTTCCGCAGGAACCCTGGAGCAGTGGATGTTGTGGCTGGCTGGGGGGTTTTGCAGGATGTGACCTGTGCCCTGGGACAGCACCGTGATTGAATCCCGGGATGAGATTTATTTGAGCTGGAAAGAAAACCAAATTGACAACCTTTCGCAATCCCCTCCAAAATGACACTGAAATTCTTTTAGTGAGGGAAGGCTGGATGCAAAATGCAATGAGAAAGTCAAAAAATGTTTGGGGGGATGCTCAGGAATGGCTTGAGCTGCCACATAACCCCCCAGGCAAGTCTGAGTTTGGTTGGATTTACAGGAAAGCTCCAACATGAGAGGATGAAAATAAAATTTCACATCTCCCCCAACCTCATTTCTGCCCGTGCAAAAGTAGCAGTCTCCAGCTTTCAGTGTCTGTCCCTTCAGCACAGTCACATCCATATTTCCATGGATTTGGGGATCTGGTGAGCCCACACGATGAGAGAGGAAAATAACGGCAGATGAGCACAGAGCCACGAACGCAGGGAGCTCCCGGTGCCCAGGTCAAGAGTTCCATTTTAATGGAAATATTTGTTCAGCGACACTGCTTTGGAGCAACAAATGAAGCGATTCCCCCCCCCCCCACCCCAATGCTTCTTTCCGAGGGAAAAAGTTTAGTATGCAGAACTGGTCGGAATCTGCTTTGCTGGGTTTATTTGTCATAAATTGGAATCAGTGCAAAAATCTGCGCTATCAGTTACAGATCTGGGCCTTCTAGAGAGAATAATGAGGAGCAAACTCCCAGCCGGAGCTGCGCTGGGAGCTGGGAATGTGCTGGGAATGTGCAGGGAATGTGCTGGGAATGTGCAGGGAGATGGATGCTGCTGCTAAGAACAAATCTCGGTGCCGGTGCCAGGACTGGCTCAGCAGAGGCGGGGCCGTGCCGAGCCCCCGGGCAGGTTTAGCACCTCCAAATTCCAGCCAAGAGAGCCCCAGGCTGGTGCAGAGGGCGGCTGGAACAGCCCCAGCGCCCCTGCAATCCCTCCCCACCTGCGGGAAGGTTCCCATGCTGCAGGTGGAGCTGGATTTGGGGCGGGGGGGAGCTGAGTGGGGGCTTTGAGGAATGTGGTTGTGGGATGGTGCTGAACACATTGGGGAGCCGCTGTGGGTTCTCCTCGTTCTCCTCTAGATGCACTGCCCAATTTCAATAAATTTGGCCCAGTGGTTAAAAATTCAAAGTTTGACCAGGGATAGGACCCAGGGAATGGCTGGAGCTGTGCCAGGGAAGATCAGGTTGGATTTTGGGAAAGGTTCTTCCCCCAGAGGGTGCTGGGCACTGCCCAGACTCCCCAGGGAATGGTCCCGGCCCCGAGGCTGCCAGAGCTCCAGGAGCGTTTGGACAGCGCTGCCAGGGATGCCCAGGGTGGGATTGTTGGGTGTCTGTGCAGGGCCAGGGGCTGGGATGATCCTGGGGGTCCATTCTAGCTCGGGATATTCCAGAGTTGGCAAATCCCAGCAGGTCCAGG
>VWPU01011326.1:0-27290 GCA_013398955.1 Callaeas wilsoni
AGCGCGGCCGTGCGGGGCTGGCGCCGGGCTGCCCGCGTCCCCCCACTGCGTCCCCCCACTGCGTCCCCCGGCCGCGTGGGCTCCCGGGAGGCGCTGCCGCCCGCGGAGGTGGCGGGGAGCGGGTTGCGGCCGATGCTGGTGACCGGAGGCGGCCGCTCAGGTGCGCGCGCGCCCCTCCCCGCTCCCGGGCGGCGGGTAACGAGCCGGCACGGGGAGCAGCTGAGCGAAGTTAGCGTTGGTGGTTATAGCGAAGCCGGAATAACCTTGTTGAGCTCTTGTTTTCAAAGGCTCCCTCTAAGCCTTCCGTGTACAAGGAAGCGGAGTATCTTTACTGCCGTTAGCATTTTATAACTCCGCCGCCCCCGCCTCAGGCGCGCGAGGGTCGCGAGCGGCTCCTGAGGGGAGTTTTGATTTTCTGGTTACAGGGAAGCTGGAAAAAACCTTACTGGGTTTTAATTTGCATTAAAAAAAAAAAAAAAACCAAAAGAAAACAAATAAAAACCCAAAAAACCCAAACCAAAAAAACCCCACAACACCTCTAAGCCTTCGGCGTACAAGGGAGCTGAATATCTGTACCATCGTTACCGCGTTTGTAACTCCCCTCGCGCCGCCCCTCAGGTGCGCGAGGGTCCCGAGATGGGGCGAGCGGCTCCTGAGGGAAGGCGCGGGCAGGTGCTGATCCTCCTTTTTTTTGCCTCTTTTTCGGGTGTGTTTCTCTGGCGGTTTTAATAAAACCAGCCGGGTAGCGCTTTCCCCCCTTACCCTCTTGTTTTCGCCCGCTGTGTCGCTCCTCGGGGCGGCTGAGGTGAAGGAGGGCGGGAGCTGTGGAGTTTTCCCGGAGCTTTGAGGTGATTGTCTGGGTTTTGTTGGTGGGTTTGGAAAGCGAGTTGTGTGCAGGGTAATGGGGTGGTGAGAAGTAAGAAAATCCACATAGGAATAACAAAACTGGGGGAAAAAACAATCTCCGCATACTTCAGGGGAATGACCCCTATCAGCACACAGGTTTAAGCTATTATTGAGGTAATAAGCACTTAATTACTCACCTACTGCAAATGGAAAATAACCCAAAAAATATTGGTGTTTGTAATTGCAATAGAGGAATGAAAAATGAAATTATGAGCGGGGTATTGCTCCTTTTTAGTATTAGTGTAGCTCCTATAAAGTGTTGGCTCTGGTATGTGTCCAAATCAGAATTCTTGACCTGCAGGTACTCTAGAGAAGGAGCTCACCTCCTCCTGCATGAGGTAAAAACGAGTCTCCATCCCTGTCTGTTGTTTCCAGGAAAATACTTTCCTCATAATTCATCTTTATTGTTTTTCAGGAGTTTCTAGACTGCAGCAAAATGCAGATGACTTGACAGTGAAAATTTTTGTTGCCTCCGAAAGTAACATTTTATGAGCTACAGTGCTGCCTGCTCTTACTTCAGCACGTTATCCATCTTATGTGGAGCTGTAGGTAAAACATACTCTAACCTAGAGAAAAAAAGTAAGAGACAAATTGTTATAAAATGAAATGTTGTTCTCCAATTTTTGTCAAAATACTTTTTTCTTATTTGTTGCTGAACGTTGTCTGTAAATTGCAGAGAAGGTAAGTCATTGACCAAATATTGAAAATACATCCTGTTTAGAAACATGACAAAACAGAGAAAATTATTCTAAAGGATCTGACATTTTTTCAACTCATCTTCATCTTTATATAGATTCATAACCCATGGGAAGAAAGTTTTGAAACAACTGAAATGAAGTTATATATAGGGGTATTAATAAGGTACTGGTTGTTATTTTAGTCTCAGTAGAGTGCTGGATGTCTTCTTTAACAGGTGTGAAAACCAGAAAGGTGAGCCTTGTAAGTGAGAGCGCTGGGAGCAGTGATAGTTCCAATGCTGTGCACTTGCATTATGGGCTTTAGTATTCACCTGAGGTTGTCTTAGTTCATGGCAGCTTTGGTGAACTGTCCGTGGAGAGTCATAGAAGCATAGGATGCCCTGGATTGAAAGGGACCTTCAATGTCATCTCATTGCACCCCCTGCCCTGGCAGGGACACCTTCCACTGTCCCAGGCTGCTCCAAGCCCCAATGTCCAACCTGGCCTTGGACACTGCCAGGGACCCAGGGGCAGCCACAGCTTCTCTGGACAAACTGCAAACCAGCTGCAATGCCTGTTTTGACAGCTGTATCACCGTGAGACTTGGATCACAAATCCTTTGCTTCTTGCTATTTCCCCATAGATTTTAGGACTCATGATGCTTAGAACTTGTGTGGGACTCGAAGCTGCCACAACCCCACACCTGAACCAATGTATGTTGGACCAATGCACTGAATTGGGCTTGACTGGTGGTCTGAGCACAGCTGCAGTGCCTGATGTCCCCTCCTTTCCCAGGAGAAAGGGCTGCATGCAGACTTTTGGGTTCAAGGCTGTGTGCTGGTGCTGAGCAGAAGCCAGAAAAGTCATGGAAGAGTTAAAAATGCTGTTCTTAGTTTATTAGGAAAGCATTTTCCAGCACTGTTCCTGCAGAATGCTAAATAACCTGATGAAAATTAATTGCTTTATCTTCACAGTGCTACAACATTTCTTGTTTTCCCAAAGCTTTGACTGCTGATTTTTATTAACATTGCTGATGTATTTCCATTTCTTAGATTATTCTGACAGTTGAAGAGTTTTACAGGTGCTTAGAGACTCAAAGGAATAATTTGAGTAGAGTGCCACAGGTAGGGTTTCCAACTCCTACCCAGTGAGATGTGAAATGCATTCTCTTAAATAATTGGATTAAGATGCGTTTTTAAGATATTTGGTACCTTTTACCATATTTAACTACTACTGATGTTGGTATTTTTTATTTATCATCGCTATTTTGTCTGAACTGTGGCTTTGCCATGTTCCCATTAATGGAACTGAGAGTGCACCAGCAGCAGGGATTTCTTGGCATTGAAAGAAACAGATTTCTTGACCACTTGTAACAGCCTCTGTATAACCTGAGGAGCTGAGAGATCCTGCCCCCATCTGCTGAGGGATGCCTGGGTTCAGGTGTTTTTATAAAACTAAAAGGACATTGCTGGTGATTCCATTGGTATAAAGTAGTTTTCCATAAAAATGTCTCGCTGCTGAAATAAAGCTGGTTTTAGAGATGAAGGATAACTTAGTGACCAGTTAAATGCTAGAAAACAAAAGATAATGATGAAGACAGCCCTCATCATTGGGGGAGGTTAGTAATGAAGTCCAACAGCCCTAAGTGCTGTTTAACACGACAATAAATGTTCTGGGATGGGAGATGATGAAGTTTGGGGTGCCTCACTGACTTTTGGCAAAACTGGCTCCGTGCTGGATGAGTGGAGGAGTGGATTCTATTTCAGTGCTGTCTGACAAGGTGTGCTGATTGCTCTGGGAGAAAGGTGAACCCTGGGAACAGACTGTCCCAGGTGGTTCAGGAGCAGTGAATGAGTGAGAGCAGAAGAGGCCACTTGGGGGGGTTTAATCTGGGATTTCCCACGGCCGTGACACCGTGCCCTCCTGGCGTGATCCAGCTTTCACTGGGATAAGCACTTCAGCGCTGACTTGGGATGTGGATCAAGCCCTTTAAGAAGATTTGTGTTAGATCTTTTTCAGAGCTCTTGGGATCCCCTTTGGATGCTGTAAAACCAAGCTTGCTTCCCATTCCTTGCATGTGTTCAGCGTCGTTCCAATAAAAATGTCTTGAATGTTTTACAAGGTTGAAAGGGCGAGGGACGAGCAGAACGTGTGCTGGAAAGTGAAATAAACCCCAGGGACTTGTCTGCAAGGATGTACAGCTGTCACATTCGATACGACAGTGGTGGCACTCAGGGCAAGGTGTGGCAAACAGGAACACATCTGGCACAGTCTCGTGTTTCATTGAAAAACCTCCGTTTAATGCAACCTGGGTTTTGATTTAATAAACATCGAAGTGGACATTGTGCCAGAAGGACACATGTGATGGCATTAAGGCATGAGCTCCAAAGCAGGTGGTACAATAATTTGCTGAATTGAGTGTAAAATGAAGCATAACTTACTGTGACCTCTTCATAATGAGAGTCTGAGGTATTAACAAACCAAGAAAAGAAGTGTTTTTAATTGGAAAAGGTATTTTTGCTATAGCAGCTTCATATTGAACATCTTGTGCTTTTAAGTAATAGATTGGAGTCAAAGTTCAGCTGAAGTTTCAGTAGACTTTGTGTATGTGTTCTCTCCCATAGGAACAATGACCATCTGAGTAAAAATAGACTGTTTTAGAGAAAACACCTTTTGTGTCCCATGTCTGTATTTAAAGAATGTCTGTTTAGTATTGGGTTCGAGAGGTAAATACTACAGGGAATTTTTTCAGCATGATTTATCAAATTTCATGGCTTCACAGAAAGAAATAGAAGCTTTGTTTTCAGTACTTTAGGATGCTGTTTATTTGATGAAACTATTATACCATAAAAACTGAAAGATTTGTGGAGAGATTATGGTCTCTGGCAATCTTTATCGACACAAATCACTTCCTTTCTTAGAATCAGAAGTGTATCTTATATAGAGCATGAAACATAAAGACCAGAAAAGCCAGGAGTTAAACCAAATCACAGTATTAAATAAAAGCACTTTTGGGAGAACATGGAAAGGAAAACGTGGGCCTGAGAGACTGTGAGTCTTCTTCCAATGTCCTTTTCCCCTGTTTGTTCCACACAAACCACCACCGCACAGGCATTCTTCAGGAGGAAGAATGTATGAGTGATGTCAGGTTGGCTCTCAGAATTCCCTCATTTCAGACACGTGTGTTTCGGCACAGGAAGAGGTTGTTGGATAATGGGAATATACCCTTGGAGTTTGGAGAATGTATTATAAGTCTGGTGGACAAACCTTCATGCTTCTTGATCAACGAATGCAAACTCTTTTCCCGAGCTGATCTGCATCTCACTGCAAGTTCCCGTTATTTTGTTCAGAAGTGGAAATGTGGAACTCATTAGGCAAATGTGGATACGTTCATTTGTTGAGGAAAGGCGAGTCAAGTGTGAGAGGTTCAATGAAACTGATTTTGTGATACAAATATTTTGTAATGTCTAAAAGGGTTTTAACTTTGTGCAGGGGTCTGCATCTCTGTGCTGCTTGTACTGAAAATGCCTGATGGAGATCAGTTTTCAAAAATAATCTAAGTTTCAAGAGGTTGTCAAGTTTCTGATCCAGGAGTATTTTTAACCAGGATGACTACTACAACCAGCCAATTAGGGGATTAAGTTATGCTGTCTTTGTAAGCTGATTTTTAAATATCTTGTAGTGAGGTACTTTCCCATTTCTAGTCTAAACTATCTGTAACTACAGATACATCTGTATTTTTCTTTTATTTTCTCCCGCTGAGGAATATTTAGAAGTTAATTAATAAAGCCAATTCACTGTGGTGCTACACTGAGTGTCAGCAGGAGCAGTTTGTGCCAGAGTCCCCTCTTGATTAAGTATTTATGGACAGTGGGACTGAGGAGGGCAGTTCTGCCAAAGCTTTGGCACCTCTCAGGATTCTCATAAGAATCGAGATGATTCAGGTAAATGTCAGAAGGGATCTGCTGTCTGCTGGAATTAGACAGCTGTGTGATGCAGAGCTTTCTTCTGCTATCAGCACGGTGTTAAAGGGGCTCACTGCCTTGCAAACTGGAACCACCAATCAGTCAGCTGAATTCAATCAGTGTGAAGGTTTTCTATTTACATACAGTGGAAACCAGGAAACTTGGAGAGCTCGGGGAAGAGACCCACTGGGTGCAAAGGATGGCATTTGATTTATTATTATTTTAATTGCTTATGAGTGCTAAGGGAGAGTATAACTAAAGTCCCTGGAGAAGTTCTTCAAAGGAAGAAAGATAAATATTGGGAAATGTTATTTATAGCCTTTAGTGTTTCATCCGTGTAAATACAAAAATTAAATACAGGGACTGATCACATCTGCTGGAGTTTCTCCTTCACAGAAGCGATGCTGAAGAGTCAAACACAGCTGCCCAGGAAATAATGGAATGCAAAGGCTTTGACTGTGGTGCCTCCACCCAAGTGCATCTCCTGATCCTTGTGTTCCTGTGCTGGCAGAGCATGACCATGGATGGGCTCCTGTCAGGCCCTCCTGGAGTCCTTCATGGGCTTCGAAATGTGCCAGCATGAAGTGCTCGATTTGTATTTTGGTTTGGGGTGGTGTTTTCTGGCTCATGGCATAGCTACAGTCTGATAAAGTGTCCAAGGCCTGCGAGAGGCAGGGAAGGATTTTCTTTTAGCTGCTTGCCATTTCCCCCTCTCTCTGGCTTCCCAGCCTCCTGATCTGGTACTCTGACTGCAGTAAATCACTCTCTGATGGAGTTTACTAAGAAATATCCTGATTAGTCTAAAAGAGTTTCGTCCTTTTTTCCTTAGATTATTTTGAGACACAGCTGTGCCACTGCACTTGGATCGAAAGGGACGTAATGATCCATACTGGGGATAGTTATGCACAGCCACAGATAAGGGGAATAACTTTTTACTTAGCTGTAGTCAGAGAAGATAATCTGATACACTCTGTAGGCTTAGAGATCATTATCTAGTGGATGAAAGAGACTCTCCCCTAAATATTTATTAACATGTGCTTTGGATACATTTAAAATACATCTGATGGATAAAATTTGGGATAAAGGTCATGAAAAAGGAAAATAATTTTTATTGACAAGATCTTAAACATGCCAGAGGAGGGGCTTGTATCCCATTCCAACTCTAAAAACATCTAAAATGGGCTCATTTAGAATGATTCCTTTATCAACTGTGGTTGTTCTGAGTGCAGTCAGTGGCTTCAGTGGCTCCTCTGCCCAGTTTGTCAGAGCAGGGTGGGGTTTCCTGACTGCCTGGAGCTGGGTTAGAATCTGCAAGATGATGATTTTGAATATGTTGAATGTGAACCTCGTAAATAACTGTGTGTTTCATTTCAATTTTGTCATAAATGAGAAGGGAAGAGAAATCTGAAGCAATGCATTTCTAACACACAAACGTAATGAATGATGTGTTGTGTGTTATAGCTGTACTTGCCATTCCTCCTTGTTGATAGGTAACAGAAAAGAAAATCTGAAAACTAGAAGTTGTTTTCTTTCTCTCCATTTCTGTGCCACTGCTGAGGCTCACAAAACCCTCTCCTGGTTTCCATAGAAATGGCCCTTCTGCTCATTCGAGGTAAAGGTCCTCTTCCCTTTTTTCTTGTATATCCAGTCTGAGTTTTCTGAGAGGTTATCTTCTGCATCCTTCGTGTATAGAAGGCCAACCCAAGTAGAGGGGCTGGTGGAACTGGGGAAACTTCATCTCCCGAGGAAAGATCTGGATTTGACTGAAGAGCGGAGCAAAAGGGCATGTGTGTGTCACATGTGCGCTTCTGTGAATCTGAACAGAACCAGCTCTGTGTGTGCGTGTTCCACAACGTGCTCTGGCTCCTGAAACGTCCATGTGACCCCACTGGAACATCAGTGAGCGGATTGAGGAGATCCTCAGTTAAAGCCATGCAGATGTAGTCTCAATTTCTCATCGGGCTGAGTTTTATAACTATTTATATACACAAGATTTTCTGTTTACAGTTTGTTTACATTAGAATACACCCATTTCTTTGAACCATATGATAGGAGATGACTAGAAAATATATTGGGGAACCACCCACAAAATGTTTACAGTGAGTAAGTTCTTAATCTGTGTTACAGGATTTCTTCCTAGTTTAGTTTGAGACATTTATGTCTGCAAACATATAATTCAGAATTTAGTTCTGACGAGTGTTATTCTTGTAACTCCCAACAGAATTGCTTTCATGGAATTACTCTAACAGAGTTACTTTAAAATAAATGGGGAATAGTGAGGCATATTCTCAAATTTGTTATCCAGTGTTTTAAGTCCAGGTGATGAGAGCTTTGACAAGTTCTGTCCGTGGTGTTCAGCGCATTGTCAATGCTCATTGACACGAAGAACAGCAGAAGTTATTCTGCTCTTTCTGACAGCAAGAGTTTGATGTTGCTAAGTGATGCATGATTTTCACAATGCTGTTTTCTGTTTGTGTTCTGCTTTTTTCCCTTTTTATTACCTTTGTTCCCCTTGACATTTTCAGGAATATTAAATTTTCCCCATAGAGCTGTTCACTTGTATGCTAGCAAAAAGATCGTATTAAGAAATTCCAAAGAATAATACTACTGAAGGGCTGGGGGATTTTTTTAGTGCTTTGGGTTTTTTTTCTCCTTTTTCCAGACTCATCACTTGTCTTTCAGATACCATTGCTACCTTCTCGCCTGCCAACATGGAGCAGTAGTTAAAGCAAACCTCACTGTGATCATGTCCTTAATTTGTGCTCTTTCAGGAGTGCCCATGAAGTGAACATTCCTTTTGTGCCTGCACTTTGGGACTGCTCAGCTGAAGGTGACAGCTTCAAAATACCCTCTCAGCTGCTTTGGGATAGTTGTTGCCTTCAGCCCCAAATAAGTGTCAGGGATAAAATCAGTAGCCTGAGACCGCTCCTGTTTCGCTTCAAGTGTTTAAAGACATCAAGCAAATTCTGTATTTGCTTTTTGGTGGTTTGCTTGCAGTAACAGTTCTGTTTCCATTCCATTTGTGCTTGGATTTTTGAGCAATAATATGTGCAGTCATAGAAGACTGAGGTAATACTTATCTTCCAAATTATCTGGCATTTCCTAACGTACAAGAGAAATTGCTGCATTTCTTACAATTGAACAAATCCTGGCAGATTTGGTATATTCTATAACTCTTGCTTGAATACAATTCCGTAGGGCAGAGATGATCTGTGTTATTTAATTAAATGCAATATGTTGGTATAGCAACATTACGATGTTCCTTGAGCATTTAAAAGTGTTTTAAATGGTTTTGCTGTTTTCGAAAAGTAACATTCTTTTCAGTCCATTTAAGTGTAAATATTTATTAACATCTATGGTTTCCTCTAATTATATAAATGGAACAAACCAAACACACCCAGCTTCTTATATTTTCTGCAATAGGACTCTATTTTATAATCAGTTCTTAGTTTTCTGTGCATATGAGTGATCAGACTAGAACTACATGTACTGAATCTTCAGCTGTATCATTGTGTTAGTGTCCGAAGCGAATTACCTGCTATCAAAGATACCGAGCGATGAATCTTAGCAGCACAAGGTCCCTGAGATTTCTGCAATAATTAAAATATTTTGGCAATAGGCTCAGATTTCCTGCTTAGAAATCAGCACTCTGAAGGCAATTAAATGAAAATGGTCCCTTGCAAAGTTGAGTTTCCAAGGTGGGGGGTGGCAGTGGTGGAAAAATCCATTCTTGCTTTTTCTTTTTTCCTGTTTTTGTTTTTTCCCCCTCTGTTCATTCTGAAACTATGACTTGATGAATGTCATTAGGTTGTAATCCATTTATTGCATGTGGTGGTGGGAAGAGAGAATTTGACAGTTCATTTGGACTGAGTGAACCAGAGTCGCTCTGAGCTGAGCCCCCGCTGCCATCAAACTGCGAGATTTTCTTCTTGATCATTTTTCTTTCTTTTGCTCGGCGATTCTGGAACCAGATTTTCACCTGGGGTGTTATAAATGATACCTGATTAATTCAAAGTGCTGCTCAACTTTTTACAGTAATTTCAGCAATGGAAATGTAGGTAAGTTCAACAACACTATTTAAAAACCCCCAAAGCAAACAAACAAAAAGCCATGAGGGAAAAACCCCCAAAGCTAAAATCAAACCAAAGAAAACCTCCACAAACAAGATACTGAATTTGTGCAGGGAAAAGTTTTTGCATTATTCTGTATTAATTTTTGGCATAATAATCAATGAAAAATGAATTCTTTCTTCCTTGATTTCTCTTTTTCTTGGGCCTGGTATAAAGTGAATGTGCTGTGTTATATTTAGGAACACAGAAATCAATGAACTCATTGAGACTCAGAGGCCACAGAGTTCATCATCTCAGCTTTGCCAGAGTCATAATTTAGGAAGATGCAATTATGGATTAATTTCAAAGATTTTTTTATTTTCTATGTAACAGATTAATTCAAAGCCAAGTAGTAAGGGTTCTTTTTCTTCATTTATGTTGTGAGTTATTTTTGTGTGTGCATATATTCTTATGTATTTAAAAGTTTTGATTGTTTTTATTACTGGGACATATATTTAAACCTGTATTTTACAGATACAGATGTACTGTTATGTGTATAAATAGATATATCAGCATTACTTAAAGACAGTGGATCTCTAGGCTCATTGTGCAGGTGAAAGACTCTTAAAATCTGCTTGAAGTATCTCTATTTTCTTTCCTTATGTGAAAGTGTGAATGAGTAGGAACTTCTGTTTGTGTTTTCCTTCTTGGTAATTGTGTTCTTACTTCACAGTATTTGTTACAGCCTTTCAGGTCTGTTGAATACAGAACGGTATAGAAAGTTGTACCCTTGCTTTGTATTAAAAATCTCAGTGTTTTATATTTATTTTTTATTACATTTCTGGTATTGGCATGAAGAAACATTTAGCTTTGCCTGTCCTGTGGAAATGCAGATCAATGATGTATTTTGCCTACATTATACTCGAGGGAACTTTACCAGTTAAAAATGGGGTGGCATTAGGAGCAGCAGCTCTGTAAAAGGAAACTGCTGATTTTCTGCAGGATCGCTGGTGACTCCAGGCATGTCTGTGCTCTAAATCAGCCACCTTGCATAACATTAAGGTGGAGGTTGCAAGTCTTTAGTAATTGCAGTTCTCTGAAAATTTTCCGGTGCCGCCGTATCCTACAGTGTGACAAACTTTAGTCCATCCATGACAAACTTGGTTTTTGGGAGCACTCACAGTCTGTGCAGTGCACTCTCTGTACCATTTGGGTCTGGGATTGAACACCACTGCACTAAAATATGTTTATAAAATTCCAGTGCTTGATCCTAAAATACCGTTGATTGTCTCTGCATTCCTACACTTCCAGCCTCCATTGGTCCCTCTCTATTCCATGCTCTTCCACAGCCTGAGTGCAGAAGCAGAGAAGGCCACTGAAAGAGGAGAATTTTAAGAGAACTGAATGTGTATATTTAGAAAGAACAAAAGCTCGTAACATTCTGAAAAGAAAGATCTCTAATTTATATTTACCCAGGGGCAATAATCTGGTTTTTAAATGAGATGGCCAATTCAGGATCACCAAATCTGCCCTTCTCCTCCAGCTGTAGCAGAACCATTGCAATTCTGGAAGCTTGGATCCAACAGTTACTATATCCAGAGTCTGCAGAGCTGTGCTTGGTGAAGGTGCTCTCCAACACAGGGATTTTAGGGAATTCTCATCCTGAATTCTGCAGAGCTGTGCTTGGTGAAGGTGCTCTCCAACACAGGGATTTTAGGGAATTCTCATCCTGAATTCTGCAGAGCTGTGCTTGGTGAAGGTGCTCTCCAACACAGGGATTTTAGGGAATTCTCATCGTGAATTCCTCTAGTGTCTGTATGAACACAGCTAATGTAGCATGCTCTGCTCCGGAGCCTGGCTTTATCCAGGACAGGGATTAAAAATGTACTAGATGTGAGTGAAGGCAGAGCTGCTTTCCAAGGGAAAAGTGTGCACTTGAACATTCCCTGGATGGATAGTCTTGGCTATGCATACGTGAGGCCAAAAGAGATCCTGACTTGAAAATCCAAGGCTGTAAAACCCCCCTGAATATGCCTAAATCTGACTGAGGAAGAATGTAGCTTTTGGCAGTGTATTTGTAAAGAAAAACCCCACAGATATCTCATTGGATTGACCTTGAGTTTTAATTTTCCTGGCTTACGGCTGACATCTATAAAATGCTTTGGATTTTTTGCTGGCCATTATTTGGTGTGGTTTCAAGAAGAAATAAAACTGTGAATGTCATAACTATTGGGAACATAGCTAAGATCCTGTTAAGCTGAACTGTTTAAATTCCAGCTGGCTAGCAAGCTAGAAAGTAAGAAGAAGTACTTTTTAAAGTAGAAGGTAATTCCTAATGTTGAGTAACCTATAACTGGAGGGTTCTGTCAGATGAGCCTACTGAGAACTGTGGGTTGTGTAGTGGATTCTCTGTGTGTCAAATGCAGAGGTGCAGGAGGTGGCTGTGCTGTGTCCCCTGGCAGTGGCACTGTCTGGGCACTGTGGCTACACCTGAGGGGCCTCTCTGTACCTGTCTTTCGGAGAGTCCCAGGTTCGCTGCGAGTTCTGACTTCCTCCTGATTGTAATGTATCTGTTGCAGTGAAATTCCTTCTCTAATTCCAGTCTCTGGTGATCTGTGTAAACAACTCGGTACTTTTCTTTTGTTCTTGTTTTACCTGGTTAGGAAAGAAAGATCATTCATGTGTTGAGTTGGATTTTCCATAGCAGGCATTTCACAGACATTAATTAAACTACAGAATACTTGTATGGGATTGTTTGCTGTGGTACAGAGGAGAACCCTGAGGTGCAGGGTGAAGTAACAGAGTATTGGTTACCATAACTGTCTTTCCCTCTCTCTGTAAACATACATTTAAATGTGAAGCTCTTAAGTGATAAACACCCACCCTGAAGCATCTTAAATAATTCATAGTAGTACTTAATTGGTGCTGGCTATATTAATCTCAAAGGCGTTTCATTTCAGTGCTCAGTGGAGTGACTTCTGTGTCTATGAGAGCATAAATACCCAAGATTTCAAGAGTGAGCTTCAGTCACGATTTGTTCAGTTGTACTGTGGCCTAATTCTTTACCTGAGTTTTTAAAGATTCTTTCTCTAGCACAAAGATATGTCCTACTGGAAATGCTTTTCCTTTCTTGTGTGGCCATAGGATAAACTTAGAAGTTCAATAATAATTTCATTTACTTTTTCAAAAAGGTGCAGTCTTGCAAGGTGCTGAGTGCCTGTAGGATATTCCTGAGGGTAACACTCTGTGCTGGGCTTCCCTTTAGAGTTGGAGGCACTTGACAATTTCTAAGATGAGGCAATAAAATCTTGTAAAAGGACTTCAGGATCATCCTGTCTCTAATGTATAAAAGAAATATTCTTAGAGATATTGGATAAATACTGTTAAGAGAAGCATTACCAAATGTTTAGAATGTATCTCTCATTTATTTAATATAATTTTTAAACAATTCTTCATGTAATAATAATCCAGGGAGATCAGTTTTCAACTTATTTGTTCTCCTTTGCACTTTCAACAGCCAACTAGATAGTTTTCCTTTTTTCTTCTGATCTTCCCAGTTTTTTTTGATGTGAGTTTTCTGGGACAAACTGTAGGACAAAGACTCCTTTAAAGTGGTTCCCTAAAATCCATTGAGGTGTTAAGATGAAGCACACGCCACACAAAGGAGCGACAAGGAGATCTTATCAAGAACCCCTTTCACATTCAGAAACACAAGCCAATTGGTTTGGAATTTACAAGCCCTAAACAAATGTCAGACGCTTTCATCTTAGCAGAGGAAAAAGGGACAGAAATAGATGAAGGAATATTTTTTCCTCAGTTCTCTTTAATTTTGGACCGACACTGAGGACAGACTGGGATATTTTTATCCGAAGGTAGACATAGCTGAAATACGCATAATTAGGGATATTTTCCCGAATCCTATGGCACTTCAACTTCCAGCATAGAAGATTTTCCTGCCTAAATTTGCAGGAGTAAATCATCCAACTAAGTTTACTTTTTTCGTGGTACAAATCATTGGCTTTGAAATATTTGCCCTCAGTGATAGTTCTAGTGCTAACAATAGTATGGATATTCAGGTTCCTTGTAAACTGAGGGCTTAGAGGGAATCTTTGAAAACAAGTTAAAATTCAACAAGGTTATTCCGGCCTCACTATAATCAGCAAATATAACCATGATTCGAGGGGGTGGAGGAAAGGAGTAGTTTTCCCCATTCCCCTTGGTCATAAAATTCACAGAGCATTTCTTCTGAAGACAATAAAGCTGGGAGAAGGCCTCTTTATTTGCTGTGAAAATCATCACCCTTTCCGGCAATATAACTCCTGAAGAAAAGAGGGAGAAGGAAGAGACAAGACTGCATATCAAAGCAAAGTGAAGTGTTAAAAGGGTCTGTTGCCTCAATATGACAGATAGGCCTCAAAACCTCAGACAATGTAGGCCAGTGGAAAATAGATGTCACAACTAATTTACAAAGAAAAATAAATTAGCATTAGAGCAGGGGCCTGGCCTTTTTTCCTGCTTTTCTGTTTTGCTTTCTGGCCGTGTTTCTGCTGTGCTGTAATCCGAATTACTTGTACATCACCGCTTGTTTAAACAAAGACATAAAATGAGTTGGCTATAGTTAAAAAAAATCCTGAGGCTGAGCTTGTGACATATGAAAATCACGTTGTCCTTTTGTTTAGTCCTGTTAAGGTCTCTTCTCTTTCTGAGAAGGGTCTCTCCCAGATGAAGTTTCATCTGAGGTTTTAAAACCTTTTTCTAGGCCCTTTAGATACCTCTTCAGTAAGTTCTACACTTTGAAGGTTCTCTTGCTCTCAGTAAATACATCTTACCTTGTTGATTACACGGGGTTTAGAAATTAATTAGAAGTTCTGCTGCAGCATAACTGAAGTTGGTGGCGGATTTTATCATACATTTTCAGTAAAACCAGGATCAAACTGTCAGGAATACTTTAGATGTTCTTTTCCTCACTTGGAGGGACTGTCTGGGAAGGTCTCTTTACCAAGCCCACTTTCAGTGTTTGTTTTTTTTTTAATTTCTTATTGCCTTATATATTTGCAATGTCTGTGAGTTTGAAGTAAAAAAAGGGTTCGTTCTGAATATACAGTTACGGTCTTTTAGTCAGAGGATGGATCATTTCAAATCACATTTTATCTGTTGAAAGGCCAGAGTACTTCTGTCTTTGTGATGTTGTTTCATCCTGAAGATTGACTTGATCAGGTAAATTTTTGTTTCACTTTACCTGCAGTTGAATTTTTTTTTTTTTGTATCAAATAAGAATATTGAATCAGAACGTAGTGTATTTAATAGAGTCTAAACAAAGAGGAAACAATTCCCACTGACATCCCCTCACTCAAAATAATTCCCACTGTCTTTAGGACAGTATTTCAGGAGGCTCCCTCACCTAATTAGATGTGTTGTGATTTCTGTTATTCCATCCTGCTCGCGTACTGCGTGTACACACCACTGGTGAGGTTAAGGACATACACGTGTTTGTGCATAGAAATATGTTTGTAGAGTTTAGGGCTGCAGTTCTGGGATTTAAAGGCAATGAACTTTATTAAGCAGTGGTACCATTGAAGGAGGGGAAGCAGTAGCTGCTTTGATAACACAAATAATACTATGGCAATAATGAAAAACAGCAAGTGTGTTTCAAAGAGGGGTTATAATGGCATCAAGTCAGTTTTCATCTAGAGAAAACATTGATAAGGTGGTACAGAGCAGTTACATGCATAATTTTAGCCTTGGAATTTATTTGAATTTCCTTCCATTTATCACAATTTTTTTCTGTGTCAGGATTAAAATTTTCCATTTTTTAAAAACACCAATGTAAAGCCAAATCTCTGGTACTTTTCTTGTTTTGCACAATTACCACACTTGTGCTTTACTCTCACGATCTCTTTTTTTAAGGTGGGTTGCTGCCTTGAGCTCACTTCTGTGAAGTCCTGAGCTGTTTTTAACACTTCAAAGGATTGGGTTCTAGGAATGCACAGCCTCAGGACATGCAGCTATTGATGGGCTCTGTTCCACCTGTCCCGAATGGTTCATAAAGTATTTCAGAATGTGTGTAAATTCTATGTAAGCACATTTCAGACTAGAGGTGAACTTAGGCCCAAAACCATGTCTTTGAATTGCAAATATATTTTATACATTTGGATGAGCACGTGAGAAACCTTTCAGGGTCTTCCAAGGCTGTTCAATAAGTATAAAGCAAGGATTTAGATTTTCAAGTGTGTTAAACTCTAAGAATGTTGTTCTTTATGAATGCCACGCATGGAAAATGCAGTGCCAACGTGACACAGCCAGGGCTGCCTCATTGACCTTCAGTAGCCTCAGCTGAATTTGATCTACGCTCAAGTCTTGCATCACTTCTACACCTGGCAGTCTCCAATGATGTAAATGAAGTTACTGGGATTTACATGAGTATACAGAAGGGGGGAAGGCAGAATCTGCCTGGCTTTGAAGGCCTTTGTGGAGGCTCCAAGTGGAAGGACAGCATCGTGATATCCTAATGTTCACCAGGCATTTTATATATAGCAACAGAGGCAAAACAGTGTGTGTCTGCTTTATAATTAAGAAACAATTACCAGGCTAATTTTGCTCCTGAGTAATAACCATCTGAAGGAGATTCTGTCTGAAGCAGCAGCGCTGATTTTCTGTGTCTTCTAAGATTGCTTCAATTGTAATTGCTCTGCTTTCTTTCGAGCATTTTCTTTGATGCTCCCTAACACACAGTTACTACTTTTAACCTTAACAACAGATTTAGCTACACCCAGTTTCCACCTTGGGAATATACATGGAAAGGTTCATCTGGCAGGCAGCTTGTGGCGAGAACAGGCGCATCAGTGAGTGGCACTTGCAGGAAAGAGATTTTTAATTGTGTAATTGTGGAAGCTGAAAAATTCTGGCATGTAAGAACAGTAAAACTGATGTGAAATTAAGTGAAAAGGAAGCTTAACCAAGGAGTTATGTGATCTGCAAACAAAACAGTCTATGCTGATCGTTTGAGTCAGATTGCTTCTCTAGGAATATTTCTGCTCACCTAATAAATCTGGGTAGAAAAATATGAGACACAGGAAAATTGCAGAAAATTGCATAATCACTGCAGTTAGATCAGAGCACATAGTTTTCTTTGTAATTATTGAAAAGTCTGTAAGGTTTAAAAAGATCATCCTGATTCTATATTGTTATCTCCCCTGCAGCACAAAATAACTATGTAGCATTTCTGTCAGCAACTGTTAAATGTTGCTGCCTTGCTCCATAACACTTTCATGATTATCGTGTTTTTCACACAAAACGCTTTACAGAATGTTCCAACAGGGATTCCTGGGGCTGAGCTCCAGCCATGTCTAACCACATCAGCCATTCCACTACAGCAACCACATAAAGCCTTTATGGGAGAAAGTGAAACTAGCACAAATTTAGTTAAAACTGCATTAAACAGCAGTAGGTTAAATAAATGCCATAAATGACCCACCAGCCTATGTGCTTCAAGTGAAGTTAATTATTTCTAAGCTCAGTGATAGAAGAAGATGCTTTCCGAGGTTGGAAGTTGAATTTGCACTCACCAGCAGCGTTGGTTTGCACCGTTTTCCTCATCCACTCATAAGAGCCGTGCCTTTGGCTGTTGGGAGAGATCTGCTGGGCACTGATTGTATCTACAGGAGGCAGCCCGGCAGCGGCAGCGGGATGCAGGGAGCTGTAATCGGCAGAGCCGTAGGAGCCCTGGCCAGGGGACGAGCCATTGATGTGGGCAGCGGGCACGGCGCTGGAAGGGCCCGGGCCGTAGGCGCTCCAGTCCTCGCGCTGCGGGCCGTAGTGGGAGCCCCAGGCGGCCGCCGGCTGCCCGTGGCTGTCCAGGCCTGGCACGGGGTGGTATCCCATGTAGTCGGGGTAGGCTGGAGCAGACACGAAGTTCTGCGCGGGCAGGTTGTTGCTGGCCCTGGCGGATCCTGGGTACATGCTGGGCTCCTTATCCAAGAGCGAGCTCACGTACATGGCTGTCCCGGGCTGTAAACACGGCGTCACAACATCTTCTTCCTCGGTGTCTTCTTTTACTGCTCAAAAATATTTGTGTTTGGTTTTCTCTAATAATGCCACTCTGCTTGGAATCTTCTACTTCATCCTCTTTTATTATCAACTGTGTTACCAGGTGCTGGTGGTAATGGTTTACCAAGATCTTGTCTGACGTCAGCCCAACTGCCTGCCTCATAATTACATTTACATTCAAATGAAGGGCTGACCAACCCCACCTTGCTGCTGGTTCTGGTGCTTTCTCTTTCAGAGAACTTTTATCTATCCTATTATCCTGCCCTGATATTCAACAGCGATCCCAGTCCTCTAAGATGATGCAACAGTTGCTTGGATTTGTAACTCAAATAGTTAAGTAAATAGACCTTTTAAAAAGAAATTATGGTGTTAACTATAATAGTAATGTTTAACATTCAAAGGATTCTTGTCTGAAACCTTTATTTTGTCAGGTACTATCAATCAATAAATAAATCTGCTACTCTCTTAACTCTCTTAACTTCTCATATAATAAAAACCCCCTCCTTTTTAGTCTTTAACAGATACAGTCAATTTGAATAATCGTAATTCAATAACTTCAAAATACAGAGCACCTTGTAAACAGTATGTCTTGAGTATAACTGTCCCCAAAATCCAAAAATGTTCCTCTCATTGTTGATGTTTTTAAGTGGTTTTCCAGAATGGGAGAGTTTAAAGCTCTAAGACACATGTTCACACTCTCCCTATTACAGAGTAATTTAAGAGATCCCTTCGTCTGGTGGCCGTTGCAACCTGATAGATTTTAAAAAGCAGACAATAAATCTTCCTAACAAAGATGGTGCCAGAAGTACAAAGAAAATGACTTTAAAAAGTAGTGAAAAAAGTCTTTGATTAGGCCCAGGAATATTGTTGGCTTCTGTTTCAAGACAACCTTTATCTGCCTGAAAGGAGGCCGGTTCCTTCCTCTGGGGCTGCTGGCTATAGTCTGCTCTCCTTGGTGGCAGCTTGGGCCGGGGACAGCAGCAGGGAGGGACATCTGGGTTGTTAAGTTGTGGATCAGAAGTGCCCCGATGCTGCTCTGTGACACACGGGTGCTCCCTGGGTCAATGTTCGTGTCCCTCTGAGAAAAATGATTCTGGAAGTGGCTCTATATCCTGTTACTAAGAGCTTGTTATTAACACGGGGAACTAAACCACACCCTAGGACTTTAGAATTGCCTCTCTGGGCTGTGGAGCTGCAATTTGTGGAGTGAATTCTCTGTATTTTTATTTTGGATGGGTTTCTTTGCAATGAGTTATTTGTAAGGGCTATGCCTGCAAAAGAGGTGCAAATTACAATGAGTTGTTTCCTTTTACAGAGGTGTGGGTTTTCATTCAGTATCCTTTGTATTTTGACACTACTCGTATTCACACATCCCTTCTAATTCCAGCACTGAAGGATTCTAAGTGTCTGCTTACAGACAGGAAAGATATTCCTCTTTGGGACTGGGCTTTTTGGGGAAAGAATTTTTGCTGAGAAGTGTAGCAAAATCTTTGTAATTAATTTTGCTATATTTACAGAATTCTGCATTAAGCATTGCGATCCTCAGAATGTTGAGGCAAGTTGCATCATGAGATAGGACATGGAAAAAATAAGGGTAATTATAAGGGTAATTGGTGTACCCTTATAAAAATAGACATGAAAAGTAGATGGAAAGAGACTCTTATTGCCTTTATCTTGAAAGACAAGGAATTGTAACACAATTTTTGAGAGTCCACAGACTTTTTAGTACTGAATGTCATCCAAATTAAAGAAGATGTGTTTCCTGTGTCCATGGAATCTTTATCCTGTTTGTGAGCATTATACCCCCAGTTAAATTGCCATGTATTGCTGAGGGTTGTGCAGAGCTGTCAGTCACAGGCAGATCCACAGGAGGGGAAAGTTTTGTCTCCCCTGACTGCATCTGCAGTCCACTGACAGGGTATCCATGGACATTGGCTGCTCGGAGATTTCAGCTCAGCCCCGTTGTTTGACTTCCCCCAAACACACCATTTTCACATCCCTGTGAATGATGTAATTTCATATTCTGCAGTAGATGATGGGAACATTTTTAATCCCTGGGGTTCTTCTTGCTTTATGGGATGTCTCTGCATGTACCCCCCACAATTCCAGTATCACTTAATCCTATTTTTTGTATCTCAGAGCTTTATCCTTTATTCTCTGTTCTTCTTTTATCTTTTGTTTATGCTCCTCCTTTCTCTTTCTTGTTTTGCCTGTTCCATTATCTGAATTTTCTTCAGATCTATTTCGATTCTTTCCAGAACATAATTAGATCAAGATACTCCGATGGCAATTTGCTACACTGATTTGATATCAGCTAACAATAGTAAGCTTTGAATAAGGCATTTTGTTTAAAAAGATTTACATAGCAGGATAAGATTGCTGGAGAGGACTGCAGATTTTTAACACCAAAGTGAGAATAAGATAACTAAAATGGCAATGTTCAAATGATCTGTACCCTGGGTCTGGTATCTCCTATTTTGTGTAACAGAACAAGGTGGAGATATTAAAAAGGAGCAGTACCTTTGCAAGTTTGTCTTGTAGTTGGAGGCTACCAAAATGTTGGGGTTGGTGTTTTTTGAGAGCTAACTGACTTAATCTGAGCCTGCCTTCTCAAGGATCATTCCTTGGCCAGGCACAGCTCCTTCCTGCTCAGGCCCAGCAGGTCCATAGCTTGAGAGCCACAGAACCACTGCACCTTCAGTGCAGTAACTGCGGCTGCAGTTTCACAGACATTTCTGTGTGGATGCTGAAATGCTGTTAGCAGGGAAATTTTCTCTTCTTGCAGTCATTCTGTGAGAACTTTTCCTTTGCTGTGTAAGCTATGTACAAAATAGATAGGGTTTTTGTAAATAGCATTCATATCTGGTATCTTCTGACCTTATGTACATTATATTATGAAAAAACATTTCTAAGTGGGTGTCTGAGACTTTGACCAATCACCCTAGGAGAAGTGTGAACACTGTTCAATTGCTTTATGGAACTAGAATATAGAAATGGTATTGTAAATTTAATAAATAATTCATTCCTCGCTCTGGACTCCTGCCTCGCTGCATCTCTGAACCCCTGCTTGGAAGCCCACATTTCTGGTGACCATGGCTTTCAAGGAATGCAGAAAAGAAGGGGAAAAAGCGAACTGCCATTGCCTTGGACTGTGTGGGGAAGGCAGTGAGAGGAGTAGGGGCTCGGCGTGCTGCCTGTGCAAAGTGCTGGTGGAACATGGGCCCTCTCCGGGCTCTCTGGGGTGGTGGAGAAGTGAAAGCAGTTCTGAGGCGGTGGGCTGGACATCCAGAAATCTCATCCATCTGGAGTCTTGTATTGGTACCATTTTCTGTGGTGGGTGATAAAGGCAGAACAGGACAGGTCTGTGCGGCACCAGCAGCAGGAGTGCTTTGCTCTTTGGCAGAATTCAGAGAGATGGATTGCCAGGAAAGCTGAACTCCAAGGTTGTTTTTTTCTCCACCTGTTCAAATGCCAGGTGTAATTTATCTACTAAAGCAGTGTCCATGGGAGTTGTCTCAGTGGTTGTTAAAATGAAGTTTTATGTGTGTTAAATAAAATGTACTTTGAGATCTTCAGGGAAGAAAATTTTCTAGTTTTCTAAGAAGTGGTTGATGGAAAACTATCAATAATAACAAGTGTGGTGCTCACCATTGGAACTCTAAAGGATTTGTTTGTACAGGCAGTGGAGATGGTGCACTATTGTATATGAGCTGTTCTAGAGAGCAATTCCAACCATGTAATAATAACATAATCACAAACGTGCAATTAAGTGTTTTAATGACAGCTATTAAAACTGCAATTTCAGGGCTACTGGTAGTTTAAAACTTGCCTGTACAACGATAACTTACATTAAAAGTGTTTACAACTCTGATAGTTTTTATTAGGAACCCTTACTCATAAAATTACTCTTCCTTTTATAAGGAGATAAGAAGACAATAATCTGTCTGTCTTTGAAGTGTGAAAATGATGTGAAATCTCTTTTGTTTTGGAGAATCAAAAAGCAGCTGAGCTTAATGTGCCCCTTTGTGGCTCAGGTGATAGGAATAGCTGTTTGTTTTCTTGCCTCCAGATGACCACTCCAATAACACTGCAGGCTCAGGAATGCTTCTTGCCCATACTTTTATAGCTGCAGGCTTGGAATTTCATGCTAAGGACTTTGTTAGGGAGCTCTGCATTGTTGACTGTTCTAATGCAGTTTTTTGGGGTTTTTTTAATTGACTCTCTATTCAAGCTGGGTTTGCATGCACATTCATTCCTCCTAAAATTCTTAGCTGTAGGAATCTCGAGGAACTGTCAGTCAGGACATGGTTTGCTGTCAGCTGAGGGCAGTTGTGTTGGGGGAAAAAACCCAACTAGTGATGAAGGAAGGCAGATGTGTTTAAAATCTTAAAACACAGCTAAAGAGGTGACTTTTGCTTTTACTGAAGCTTCTACAAACACAAAGCTTCTGAGAATTTTATTTGCCCTTTTAAATCGGGCTTTTTAATATCCAGAACCCTATTTAGGTCTCATTTGCAGGGCTTGAAATGCAAGCATGTGCTACGTTGCACATGGCAGATGTGGCACAGCCCAGAGAGCTGAATGAGCAGCGCTGACTGAGCTGTTCTCACTTGCTGAACTGAATCTTTGGGGAAAAGGAAGAAGGGATACAGCACAAATCTCAGTTCTGCCCTGTGTCTCTGATCGCTGCTGGGGATTTGTTTTTCATAAGAGAGCAACAGAAGAAATAAAGATGCCAGCTGTCTGTGAAGCCTTCCTCAGTGGTTTTGGTTTTAATTTCATGCTCTGAAGTTCTGGTTGTTAACAAATTCTTTTGAAAAATGATGAAAAGTGGCTGGCAGAGAGCTGATTGTGTTTACCCTTCTGTCTACCCCACTTCTGTTTTTCTAACTGCTGCTAACAATGGCTTACCTTTAATTTCTAAATGTTAAAATGTGTTTTATTAATATATTTTATGGATAAACTGCATCAGTTTTGCCAGGAAGGAACAGTCTGAAGCTAAAGGAGGGTCTTACTAGTCTGAAATCAATATAATTTAACTTCTGCTTCAAAATCAATACTGACAGAAATAAGAGCATTCCTCACTGCTCCACAAGCAGCTTGAAATCAGCAGGAGTTGCAGAGCCTGTGTGTGAACCCCGGGGTAAATCAATTCTTTAGCAGAACCGTGGAAATGAGCAGCAAGCCCAGAGGTGCCGTTGGTTTGGTTCCTTCCCGAGCAGCGCAGGGCGCTCCGGTTCTGAGCTCGCCCCTCGTGCCCAGGCCCGGGACCCTTGGGTACAGCCTGGGAGCCCTCCAGGCATTATCTGCTGTGGGGTTTCTTGCAGGAGGTAACAAAGGAATCCATGGCCTTCCCTGTTTGCTGGCAGCCTGGCCCCTCTGCCCCACACCTTTGACTCTGGGATTACTGTCCATGCGGAGTCCCTCCTGCCTTAGAGGGGCTCTGTTTGCTGTGGCTTAGGCGACCAAGAGCATCCACGTCCTTAATTAATCCTCTCCATTTATTGTGAGACATTTAAGAGCAGGTGTTTTTAGAGAATTGAAAGAATTTGTGCTCCTTGGGTATGAAAACAGCTGGCAAACATTTTCAGCGTAAAATCTGTGCCCATTTCTTTACCTGGTGAGTTTTGCACAGTAGTGTGTCCAGCTAACACCCAGTGCCTTCTGAAACGTGGCTGTGAGACACTTGCAGGGATGTGTCATTTCAGTGCCCCCAGACTGCCCCAGCAAACCAAATAAGGGAGCTAAAGCAGGATTCTGCTTTTTAATTTTTACGGCAACACCCACAATTAATATGTTTTTGAATCTCCTCCTTGGGTAGAAGGTGACACATACGTGATGCTTTCTCCTATGTACCCTAATGATTGCATAACCTCTAAGCAATAATTGAAGATTTTGTATTAGAAATATCATTTTTAATTGTATATTTTGCTTAGTTGCAAGAAGATTTGGGAGAAGGGGCTGTTTGCTTGATTTTTTTTGTACCATCTAGATCACAATTCTTGCTGGGAAATGTGGTTTAAAGTTTAGTGAATTCCTCTGAAAATTGGATATTCCTTGATAGTTCTTTTAATCACAATTAGGATTAAGGGCTTAGATATTCCTGTGATGTAGCCTAAGGTATGCTTTTCTTCTTCAAGGCACTTCCCTAACAACCAATCAATCTTCACAGTACTCTGCTTTAGTGTCCTGAGTTTTCAGATGTGAGAAAAGTGATAAGTTATTTGATATACCCAAAGTCAGGAAGAAAGTCAGTATTAGCCCGAGGATGGCACCAGTATTTCATAACCCACAGTGCTGCACCAAAATAATTTCAGTTGATTTGTCTGCAATTTTCTGTCTCTCTTATTTTTATTTGGACAGAGTTCAGCAAGTTAACAGCACTGCACAAGCTTCTTAGAGAAAAATCACTTCCTTTGGGGTTTGGTGGGCAACTGTTTAAAGGATTAGAGCCCATTGGAAATACTTAACTGGAGAGATTGCTGGGAATTCTTACCAAAAAAATCGAACTACTTAAAACAGCCACTGGCCTAACTAGAAGGTTAATAATCTCTAAGGTATTGCCCTGGTTTATAGATACTGCTTTTGGAGCAATAAATTTTAACCTTTGAACATGGGCTTCTGCAAATAAAATCCAGCCTTATTTTGTGTACTTAACAACTTCTGATTGGAAACACATAGCAACCTATAGCAAGCATGCTTTCAGCAAACTGGAGCAGAAATGAGGCAGATCTTCAAAGTGGTCACTTATCTTCCTCAATAACTCTTCTACATGTAAACAAGATAAACCAGGTCGTTCTGCCAGATCCCACTCGCTTTGAGTGATGTTTAAATAATTTTAAAGAGAAAGAAGTTGTGTTCAGACAGATTTCTTGAAAGTTCTTCCTTTAAGTACTTTTCTCCTTTTAGAAATGTTGATGCAAAATTAAGCTGTGTCATGAAAATGTGGTTAAAATAGGTAGCTGTGCACTTGATTCTGCAGAACCCTGGGGCCAGGCTTCTGATCACTTAGCTAGAACTGGGTCTTAATATATGGTATATCAGCACGAAAGACAAAGTTTCCCTCTGTATTCTTACCTTTTTAAAGTCTAAATCTGGATTTTTTTATTGGTTTTTCTCTAGTCTGCAAGCACAATTCTGTTTAGCTGGCCAGTGGGAGGATGCTTTTCCTGTTGAAGCTTTTCCAGTCTCTGTTAAGTTAAATATATGGGTATATGTGAATAAAACCTGGGGCATTTCCCTCTGTGCTGTGTATTTCCAGTGGGCTCCTTTTTGGGTAGATCCAGCGGCTCTTTTTTGGGAGAGCAGTTTGGTCGCAATGCTCGTTGATGGGGATGGGAAATCCCTTTTGTTCCCACGTGCTCTTTGTCATGTTCCTCTTTTCCTACCATGTGGAAATCGGTTGGAGACTTTCTGTTGCTGAACTTTGAGTTGCAGCTTCTTCCTCTGCCCTGTGTTACCTGTGCTGTTGGCAGCAAATGGAGCACCACTGTGATGGGAACGAGTGGGAACCTTACAAAGTACCTTCTCCTTTTCATTGAACTCTACCTTTGTTCAGCACTGTCCTTCTTGCAGACAAAATGATAAATCAAATTGCTAAATAGGGAAAGCTGCCAGCTCCCTGAACCATCCTGCTCCTCCCATGCTCCTCTAATTTCCCTAAATTCTTTTACATCGCCCTTCTCTTAAATTTGATGTTGCAGTTCAAGAACAGACCAATCATGAAAATCTGCAGGTTCACTTGCAGTAGCTGATACCACATTGCAAAATGGTTATGCAAAAAATTCATTTATTTTAATTCTTTATATACAAAGCAATTTCACATCACCAACATTTTGATACTCTAATAGTACTATTCATTATAATTAAAGAACAAACCCAAGAATGTAGTGCCTAAATGACTTAATGCTCCTAAGTCTTGTTTGCAACAGTGACAGAGAGATTTCAGGGGATACCTTGATGGAAATTACTGAGGATAGGCATCTTAAATTTCTAAACTGCTTGGGGCAATGAGAGTATAAATTCCCAAATCACTCACATGCTCCAAAAATTTTCCCTTTGCAGACAAATGTTTTGCACATGCAATTGGGAATCCTATTGGGAAGTAAGTACCCAGATTATTCTTAAGTACTGATTGCCTGCCAAATTCTGCTTGATATGGGAGGGATCAGCCCTTCAGGAATTGAGACCAACATGAAAAAAGCTGAGAGCTTAATTTTAAGTGAAGTATTTTGTTTGCTTTGTCTTCTATTAATTTGGCTTCTCAAATTTGATTAGTGGCGGAATAACTCATTAAACTGGACCAGATTTCAAATTGGTTGAATGCAATTATTGCATCTTTATCCATGGGCTCTGCTGTCTCATGAAATGCACGTCACTTTTCAAAATACTTGTGCTTTTTTTTTAAAAGAAGGATTTCTGTCCCGCTTTGCTCTTTCTTTTAGGATCCAAAATGAATCTGACGTGAATTTTCTCTGTCCAGTAATGAACTTGGGCCAAGATTCACAATTCCAGAATGCTTTCTGTGGGATCTGATGAGGCCGACAGCTGGTCTGAAAGCCTCATAGAGTTTGACTTAAAGACAGTCAAAATCTACCCGTGAGAAACTGCAGTCACAGTGAAAGGCACGGTGGAAAGGCAGAAGATAGTCAATAAAAGAAGATGTTCTGGACACAAGGAGAAGATGTCCTTGTCATGGAACATCAGGAGTGAGCAAGAAGGAACTTGCATATACGATGTAACTAATTGCTTGTATCGCTAATTGTATTGCTGTTTGAATGGTCATGGTTTTGAAGACAGCTCTGTCACTGTTTGCTACGCAGCCAATCACAATGAACTATGGTAGTTGTGAAAAGGTACAAGAGCAGTAGCAGAACATAAAAATAAACTTTTGCTTCTTATGTTTTTGGATCTCAATAAGTGTATCACGTGTTCCGTCTCTACTGCGACAGCTTTCAAAACATTTACAGTAAGATTGAAGAGTGCCTGTTTCTACCAGTGTATGGAGCACTGGAAATCACACCTGTCAAACCCCCCAAAATTCCAAAAAGCTCATCCCTGACCTTTGCCCTTAACATGTAGTGAGTGCAACCACCCGGCTCCAGGCTTTCCATCCATCAAGCGGCTCAAAACCCATCAGCCAGGTTTAGCATTTATCAAGATGCGTGCGTAAAACCCACAGGTGGGATCAGTACGTGGAACCTGTGTGGCGATCAAAGGAGCAGGAATATTCTCTTTCCCTGGGGGCGAGGGACGGACACCGGGGTCCGGCTGCCTCAGCAGCGCGGCGGCTCCGATGGCCCGGGGCAGGCTCCGTGCTCGTTCCGCGTGTGCGGCGGCAGAAGCGCGGCTGCGGCTGCTCGTGCGCTCTCCCTGCCCGCGCCTGCCCGCCCGTCGGGGCCGGAGGGCTCCTTGCCTTGCGGCACGGGGCATCCTCTTCCCGAGGCGCTGCTGCGGCTCCGCCGCCCCCGGGAGCTGGTGCCGTGCTGCCCGCCTGGCGGGCGGCTCCCGTTTACTGGACTTGAAGCGTGTGCGCCCCGGGCAGCGCCGCGCCGGGGCCGCCCCTGGGTCCTGCGGTGCTCCGGTGCCGGTCCGTGGGCTGGCGCCAGCGGGGCTCCGCGCGGCCTCAGGGCGAGCCCAGCGCCGGC
>VWPU01011336.1:3403-21082 GCA_013398955.1 Callaeas wilsoni
CAGACCTCGGAGCGGCTCGCCCAGACCTCGGAGCGGCTCGCCCAGACCTCGGAGCGGCTCGCCCAGACCCGTGGCACTGAGCAGGGCTCACCCGCAGCCTGGAGGAGACACCGGGCCCTCCTCGGAGCCACAGCTCATCCCTCTAATCCCCCGGGCCCTCCCAGCACAGCCTCCCTGCCGTACCTTTGCTATAGTCCAGCTGCTGCTGGCTCTCCCACAGTGTTTATGCCATTAAGGATAATCACTATCTTCCAGAATCCATCGTGTTTGGCGCCCTGGCCCGGCTCCTCTGCCAGCCCGTGCCTCCAAGCCGCGGCTGTGCCCGTTTGGTTTGGGCTGTTGCCCTTCAGGGCTGACAGGACTCGGTGGGGAGAATCCTTTCTGTTCAGGGCTGTTCGAAGTGCCCAGCTGAGCAGCCCTGCCATGAGGGAGCGATCCCGGTCCTACACTTCCCATCCCCGGGAAGATCCCCTCTGCCAATCCAAACAGCTTAGCTAATCAATGAGAAATGATTTACAGGATGACAAATTCTGCATCATCTCGATGCACAGCCTGGGCAGTTTCTAATGTCACCACATTTTCCACGTTACCAGTCAAACCCACATTCTTCTCACCAGCCTGGTGCTGAACTGCTTCCTGTCTTAATACAACCCTGCACTAAGGAAGCAGCTATAATTGAGTTTCTTTCCATTTACTTCCAGAAATTATCATTATCTCGTACTCTCTTCACCTCCTTCAGATGTTCTCTCACATTACAGCCCCTCTGGAAGGGCTCGACTCAGATGCCATCAATGCTGCTTCCTGTTAGCCATGGGGGAAGCTACAGGATACACTTGAAAGGTGAAAAATTTATTATTTATGTCAACTGCAATTCAGCCTAAGCCTAAAACACAAACTAGGCCTTCCCCCACACCAACACCACTGTTAAACAGATGTGGTCCAGCATGACTGACTTAGGAAAAACTACTCTATCTTAAGAAAGCTTTTTCTGAAGCAGCTCATTTGAAGGGATTGTTCTTCTTCATGCAAATGCATTTTTTGTGCAATTTCAGAGGCTATCACTGCACTTTGTTCACACCGTAAGGAGGCTACAGTGACAATTAGCTATCTTACCATCATTTTTTTGTACTAAGACCTTGCTTTAAGTAATGCAAATGCTACAGAGAAGTGAAGGAGCAGATCTGGCAGCGAATGGGTTTTGGCTTTCTGTACAAGAAGGCAACTTGAGAAACAAAGCCAGAAAAGTACCTTAGCTTTCCTCCTCTCCTGAGGCACAGGCTACAGTCTGTGCTCAGCTGCTGTGATCACAACGCCCTGTCCACTACAAACACCAGCTCTGCCCCTCTCACCAGCCACTGCATGTACAGCGTTTGCTCTTCTCTACTTGGTTTGAACAGTTAGAAATTGGTTTTAACTTAAACCCAGAACTTTCAGCTACATTTAATTCCTTAGCCCGTCTGGTTAAGAAACCTCTTTCTGCGGGAAGTTTGTCACTCATCTTCATTCCACTAGAAAGTATTTGTGGTTATGTGGTCATTTCCTGTGTCTCCAAGACCAAGGGAGAGCAAAACCATCTTGCCTCGGGAGCAAAGTAATGCATTTCACTTTAATTCTATATAAAGTTACACCAGAGATAAACAATGGCAGAGCTGATGATGAGTTTTACAGGTTTAAGTTCTCACATGCTCCATTTCCTCTAAAAGAGGCAACATGTCGCTTCAAAGAGCCTCCCACCTGACCAGGGGACACTCCAGCTGTTCCTCCTAAAGATCAGCACCTCTAGGCCAGGCTTTAACTTGGTAACAATAAAACATGAAAGGTTTATCTTACAATAAAAACAAACGAACATGGAAAAGCAAAGGGCTTGATCCACGCCAGGCACATTTTCCCTCCCTTTCTTGCATGACAGACTCTTTGGAGGAAAAGGCCACAGGAAAGAGTACAACCCATTTTTCACCTTCTCTGACAGTTTAAAATGTTTAACTAGAAAAACAGCCTCTTCCACCTCACATCCATCACTTCAGCCTAAACTCATTTACAGTGTCAACAGGGGACAGGACAGTTGTGTGGACACCTCACCCCTGCTCCCCACTGTGCGGCCCAGCCGCACGGAATTGGCATTAGGCAGCAAGCCCAGGCACCAAAACTTTTCCTTTCTACTTTTTTGGCTCTTACACCTTCCAAGAAAAACGTCCCGGTCCCTCCAATCAATCAAACACGCAGGAGAGCACGCGCTATATACCCAACAGGACATCATAAAAGTGTCTCGGAGAGGAACACAAATCTTCAGGATGGGCTCCTGCCCCGTAAGAACATCTGGGAAAAGCTTTTTCTATAAATTTAATCAACGGTTGCTCCAAGAGTGATACTACACGGTTCTTTCCTAGGCTACCCAAGTAGCTGCAGGCTGAGGCAGCTACTAACACAGCCACACCTAGATGTACTTTGCTTCAACAGCTTGAAACTTAAAATAGAAGGATTAAAAAATGCTCATTGACATCTGGCAGATGTGTTGCTGTTACTATAGCAGCTGGAAGGTTTTCAATGACTTAATCCCAAAACGAAAACTATTACTTTCCTTTGCCATTCCACACACACAAACACAAAACTGAGAGCTTCAGCCTCCAATCCCACTCCAACAAGATACATAAAGAATTGCTTTGCAAAAATGTGGAGGAAAGCTGCCTTCGTACACCAGGGCCTTCACAGGGCAGCACTTAGCACCAGTTAGAAATCCGAGACCATGAAATCACTTATTTACAGAGAGAATTAATTTTAAGCAGACTCTTTGCAAAGTCTTAGTGGCAGGAATCAGATTTTCTTCAAACACCAACTTTGAAGCTTTCATTCCCATCTCCCCTGTGGTGTGGATTGTTTGCAGAGCAGACAGAAAAATGAGCAAGGACACTAGAAGAAAACATGGTGAAATTATATACCAAGTACTCAAGAAAGAAGCAGAAAAAAGTGTGTTTTGTTTTATACTAGCATCTGACTATAGTAACATAGAAAAATTGTAATAACAAAATATTAATATCCAAGTATCATTATAATCAAAAATCCTGACGTGCTTTCAGGGGCTGCTTTCAGCCTTAAGCACTCAGGGTCAGGTCAAGTGCTGCTCAAAGGCAAAGCCTGGGTAAACATCAGCACTGCTGCAGAGGCACAGGCAGCAGCACGAGGGCCCGTGATGTCCCAGGGAATCACGGTGACACCAGACCAGAAACTTCAGTCTCACACCAGGGACTGGGGAATGAACTGTGACACCTGAGGGCTCATTTTCTCCCTCCTTTAAAGGGGGAAGGGGAGAGGAATGGAAGCTGCTCTGTGATGAGGTAGCACAACTTCCCAGTGAAGGTGCTGAGGCTCTGGCACAGGCTGCCCAGAGGAGCTGTGGCTGCCCCTGCATCCCTGCAAGTGTCCAAGGCCAGCCTGGACAGGGCTTGGAGAAACCTGGGACAGTGGAAGGTGTCCCTGCCCATGGCAGGGGGTGGAACTGAATCAATTTTAATATCCCTCCCAACCCAAGCCATTCTGGGAGTCTACGATCAATATTGCACCAAGCTTTTAGACAAATCAGGGCTGGGCTTGCTTTAGAAGCTCCTGTATAAGAAATCAGCAATGTTCTCCTAACACAGAAAATACCCCTCTGACAGGAAACTTTACCTTGCCTTACTGCAATTACATGTTCTGCTAATAAAAACAGTAACATTGCTGAAAAGAAAGATTCAGCAGGAGTAAACACACCCACACTCGGGGCTTTTGCAGCCCAGCTATGAGGGTTGGCAGTGCTGCTGCTTCACACCCACCCGGCACAGGCTGGCCAGTACTGACGTCTGCTGGCCCAGCTCAGAAACAGAGGCAACTGAGAGCAAGAAGAGTTTCAGGGGCATCTCACTGGCAGGGATGAAAAGGAAAGGAGCCTGATCCTTCTCAAACCTCTCACTTTTCATTTATTATTACCAAGGATGTGCCAGCAGCCCTGAAAGGATTTTGTCAGAGATCTGTTTCTGATATAAGAAAACCAACAAAGTCTTGTTCCCACCTACTGCTGTAACATCTCAGAGACCAAACTCCAGGATATCACTTGGCTACAGTCCCTTTCCCCTGGGCACTGCCACTGCATGCCACCTCCACAAAAGGCAGAGCTGGCATTTTATCAATGTGCTAATGCAGAGGTTCAGGAAGTCAGGGCATTTCAGGCTCATTTCCCGTGGAGCAGACCTTAGGAGGTCTGGGGTTTTTTGGATTGTCACAGCTCGTCCAGGTTCCCTTGCTCCAAAGTCCACCAAGAGCAGGCTGGCACAGCTGGTGGGGCACACCTCAGCAGGGCACAGCTCCCTGACTCGCCCGGAGTGCCAGCCGAGAGGAACGGCAGGGCACAAGGCAGTTAGGAGGAGACCTGGATTCCTAAAGAGCTTCCTGTCTTTTTCTTCCAACAGAAGATAATACCCCCTTAATTTGGAAGTGGACATTGTACTCAGAGCTCTGCCAACATCATAACTAAATATTGCTGTTAGATTTTTGACTAAAAGCCTATTCTCAGAACAGCATTCGCCCACCTCTTCCAAAGAAAACATTTTCTGTTGTCTGTGCTGCCTCCCTGCACAGCCTGAGCCATGAGCAGTTCATACTTACACTCCTTGGCCTGCTGCAAGACACAACTAGTAGAGCTGGATCTTTTGCACGACAAGGAAAAATAACCTGGGGTTCCAACAAAGCTCACACGACAATGCAGTTGTGTGCTCACATAATACCCGTGTTCTGCAGCAGTACAAACAAAACCCCAAAGGAAGAACAAGCCTTCTGGCCTGGTAGCTAAGACTGGATGGCCACGATACAACTGCCAAGCAAAAAAACCCCCTTCAAAACAGGAATTTCAGGATTTTTGTATATTTAGACAAAGTCTAATCCAGTTTTCAGAAAGTGTAATCAAGTTTTATCATTATATGGACTGGCTTTATCCTATTCATAACCATGTGAAGGATTATTTAAAAATACTGACATTGCAATCCATACAATGATTCTTTCTGAAATATCCAATCTGTGGAATGACACAAACAATAGAATTTCACCCTTGCCATTAACAGAACAGCTATTCAAGCAGGGCAGATGATGAAAGCCAGAAGAAATCATGTTAACAGTTGCGGGAGAATTCAAAGTGCCCTTTTCTCTTTAAAAAAATCCCTATTAAATGGAAATTAGAAGCATTTTATTTTTAGATGTCAAAACAGAGGATTAGAGGAAAATGAAATCACTACACTGGGTTATTTACAAGCTTCCAGGCTGAATTTTGGTCAATCACAGACATACATCAAAACACTTCTCTCCTGAAAATAAATTAACTTCACACACACAAGTCAAGAAGCAAACAGCTTCCCTAGGATTACCTTCCAGTATCAGGGAAATTACAGTGTCCAATTCATTTAAAACAACAACAGCTTCAAAACAAACCAAGACATGCGGGCACGTAAACCTCCCTCCCTTCCACACATACTCTTTATTGCCTCTCTGTCCCCTGGAAACAGCACATAATAATAATTTGTCCAAAATTACAGCCTTGCAGCAAAGGACAGCTCTGTCAGTCTTTTGTGAGTAACTGTCTTTCCAAATAAACAGCCATGAACTATCAATCAGTTAAACAAACAAACCAACCCTTTGAACGGGGTTTGGAGCCTGCAGGATGGAGGAAGACCACAACACTTTACTTCATCATCCCTCCTCTGCAGAGCTCTGCTGATGAAAAGGAAGAAATGGCTGTGCAGGCTGGGGAGGGAGGACACAGGAGCTGAGGAAGGAAAAGAAAGCCAGCGTAGTTCGAGCCTCTGCTCCCACACCCCAAACAACTTTTCTGTGAGAAAGTAACAAGACGCTTTTCTGCACGAAGAATTGGTATCAGAACGGAAAAAAGGAACAGAAAGTTAAATTATTTAAATGACTGCCTGGGTGAAAAGCCCTGAGAATGGTGCAAAGCCAGAGCCAGCAGGACCTGGCCTGTCAGAAACCCCCTGGTCAGCTAAAGCACAACCCAGTCCCTGCACACAAACACTGTGCTCACACCTACACCCGGAGTGGAAGAGGAACAAAACCACCTGGATACAGCCTCATCATTAGCAAAACAAATAAATACCAGTCCTAATAAAGACGAGGTGACCACAAGCTGCATTTAACAATGGCTCAATGTTTTGCGCAGGCATAAAAAGGTTTACTTACTCCTTGAAATTAAATCCTGTCCTAACGACGCCTGACAACGTCCTCTGTTTGGAACTAACAGGAAAACGTTAATACTAAATTACAAGATCCACACAGGTAGTGACCAAGAGCTCGAAAACATAATACAGCATTTCAAAAGATGCAACACAAGATAAATATTTATTTTGGAAGTTTTAGTGGCAGTAGACCAAGCTTTTTTTCAGGAGCCTGGTCTCCAACTAAAACAGTATTGCACAACTACAAACAACAGCGCTAACGACAAAGGCCGGCTTACGCAGCGTGGTGGGAATCCTGACGGGCTAAGGACAGGCTGCACAGCCCCAGCTGGAATTTCAAACCACGTTATTGCTAATAAAGCCAGCCTGAGAGCTCTGCCTCCCCCTCTCCCCCTTTTCTGTTTCCCATGTCCCTCCAGCCCTCAAACTAATCCACAGGAGTTATCTGTGCACAGTTCTCACAGACACTGGGAAACGTCCCACATGCAAGGCTCCCAAAATTCAGTGCTTTCCTTTATTTAGAGAGTCTGGAATGGGAAAACACTGGGTTAATCACAATGTTTGTTTTTCCCCAGCCATTGGCTGGGAAGATCTCCCTGGCTGCAGCACTCAGGAAGGATGTAAAGGAGCGTTTGGGAAGGAAACTGCGGCCACCAAAGCGAAAAGTCTGACAAAAAAAGACGTTTACCAAATCCTACATCCCATGTAACAAGCAACTAAATCCTCAAGTAAAAAAGTTTATTTTCTTTCCTTCTTTCTTTCCAGTACAACAATCACTCTTAATAATTTATTGGAAATTCCAGCAAACTTTGCAGTAATATTACAAAACCAAGCAACACAACCACTCAAGGTTTTAATGTCCCTGCAGAGAAAACAATCATTCCCACTGGGATACCATGGAAAAATCTGTGTTGTCAGCACACAGTTCGTGCAGGAGGTTGCCAGTACAAATGCTCCCGTTACTCATCAATTGTAAAAGCACACAAACCAGAAAAGTGCCCTCGTGCACGAAGTGAAATGTGTGAGCTCATCGCACTCAGTTTGGGGCTAAGATAAAGAGATGCAGCACATGCGACCTTTTTGGGCAGTCTAATGAAAACCATGAATTTCACTGAGATCTCTACTCAGCATCCTCATGAGGCCAACACTGGGGATCCTCGGATTGGAGCACCAGTGCACGGGGCAAAGCAGGTTCTCCTTCTTCTGCTGCCACTTTAGGGTGGAGGAGAACACCGAAGCAGAAGGAAAGGCCCAGTGAAGAGTCAGGCTGCCGGAGTGCCCCTCGGCAGGAGCGCGGGTGACGGACACCAGGCTGAGCGGCGCGGACACACCCCAAGGACAGCGAGTCCACAGGGGCCTGGGCGAGCTCGGGGAGGGGCCCACGGGAACCCCGTGAGGTTTAACGAGAGCAGGGGCTGGTGCTGCACACGGCTCAGAACAACCCCCAGGATCAATCCGGGCTGAGGGATGAACACACCAGGAGCAGCCCCAGGGAGAAGGAGCTGAGGGTGCTGGTAGGTGAGAGCTGGACATGACCCAGCCCAGAAACTCCCCGTGCCCTGGGCTGACCCCCCAGCCTGGGCAGCAGGAAAAGGGGGATTCTGCCCCTCTGCCCCACTCAGGGGAGACCCCACCTGCAGAGCTGCCTCCAGCCCTGGGCCGAGCACAGGAAGGACGTGGAGCTGCTGGAGAGAGTCCAGAGGAGGCAGCAGGATGATCAGAGGGATGGAGCAGCTCTGCTGGGAGGAAAGGCTGAGAGAATTGGGATTGTTCAGCCTGGAAAAAAGAAGGTTTTGGGGTGACCTAATTGCAGCCTTCCAGTACCTGAAGGGAGCGGACAGGAAAGATGGAAAGAGACTGTTTACAAGAGCCTGGGGAGCAAGGACAAGGGAGAACGGCTCCCCACTGATAGAGGGCAGGATAATGAGAAAAAATCCTTCCCTGTGAGGGTGGGGAGGCCCTGTCCCAGGCTGCCCAGAGGAGCTGTGGCTGCCCCTGGATCCCTGGAAGTGTCCCAGGCCAGGTTTGGATGGAGCTTGGAGCAGCCTGGGACAGTGGAAGGTGTCCCTGCCCATGGCAGGGGGTGGGACAGGATGAGCTTTAAGGTCCCTTCCAGCACAAACCAGCCTGTGATTCTGGGAAATCCACCCCGTATCCACTTCTTTCAGCCTCCAGGGGAGAGGATGTACAGGATTCTGACATGTACAGCTGCAGTGTGCAACAAGTTCTTGTTTATAATTTGGCATACTTAATATTTTATGATAAAGCAACCAATGCTATGGAAACATAAACATACCCAGATATGTTTGTCAGACAAACCTGAATAGAATTTCATAAGGAGAAACACTGCTCTGGAGCACTTGACACTTTTCAAAGGTCTGTTATAAACAATGGAAGTTTCAGTTTACTTAAAATTATTAAACATCTTTTCTAATGGAAAAGTATTAGGCAACTAAAAGCCCCCGAGTTCCTCATCAGCTTTCAAGCACAAGGCCACTGCAGCAACAAGAAATAAACACGCACATTTCCCAGATATTACTATCGGTTCTAAAAGAGACATCTGTACCAACATGGAACAAATATCTTTTGTGTCAGACACCGCACTTCTTGCTCCATACATTGCATTTGAAGACTCGGGTTTGTAAACACGTTTTGTGAAGCCACAGGCTCTGCCTGGTGTCACTTTGCAGCCGGTCACAGGGCGAGCACGGCGCTGCCAGCACAGCCACCACCGCCCCTAAAACTCACAGGACTTAGTGAAACCTCGTCAGTGGTTTGCTGCAGAAAACTGAGGAATGTGCGTAACTCTCACTTTAAGGGCAAATAAATACGGAAAAAAACCCAACAGAAGTGTTCCCCTACGTAACGAAAAGGCAGAACTACAGGGCTGGGACACGGACGGAGCTTCTCAATGTCACACTCCACACGCTGTGCTAAGTGACACGTGCCAAAGCTCTCAGCGTGTCACGCTGCCTATTGCTTTTCATAAACGCAGCCCCCCTCGCACACGGAGCGATGTGAACAGCTCTGCACAGACTGGTTTCAAACCCACCGTCGCAGCAAAGCCGAAGGCGGGCAAGGTCGCGGCACGCCAGGACCCGGTCGTGCCTGCCCGCCGTTCATTCATTCCGGCCGGGAGGCCTCCCAGATTTCCTACGGAGCCCAGATTTCCCACGGAAACTTTCTTCCTTCAACACAGGGAGTAACCAGAGGTCAAACGCGCCCGGACCGCGGTAAGCCGGGGCCGGGCCGGGGCGCAGAGCTGGGAGCGGGCCCGCCGGGGGTCCGAGCCCGCGGCCAAGGTCACCTTGCCAGGCCCGGGGTCGCCGGCTCTACCCGACGCCGGGAGCAGCGATGAGGGCGGATCCTCCGGACACCCTGAGCCCCTCCCGGGCTCACAACCGCTCTGAGGCGAACCCGGGGCGGCGGGGGACAGCGGGCCCCGCGCCGCGGGGACACCCCGGCGGCCGCTCTCCGAGGTCCGGGGAGCCCGGGGGACCACCACCGCTCTTCCCCGGGCCCTCCCGTTCCGCCGTGCCCGTGCCGCCCTTACCCAGCTTGACGGCAGAGTCCGCCACACACCGGTCCCACTTCCTGCCCAGGTCGCCCTCCGACGCCATCTTGCCCGTCCCCTCACCTCCTCCCCCGCGCAACTCTCGCGAGACCTGGTGCTCCACCTATCGCCCGCACCGGCAGATCTCGCGAGATTTCGCCGTCGTTGCCACGGTAACCGGCGGGAGGGCGTCATGGCCGCCGCGCCCGACCTTGGGCCCGGCCCAAAATCCCCTTTTTCCCCGTAGGATCCGGCCCAAAACGCCGTTCTCCCCCGTAAGACCGGGCTCGCCACGTCCCCAGCCCGTCCCGGGTTCCATCGCTCCGTCTAGAGCTGCCGCTGTGTCCTTGTTAGCCCTCGTCTCCCTCAGCCTATGGCAGCATCCCTACCTCCTCGCAGGCGCCCGGCTTGGGCCCGCACCCGCCGCCCCCCTGCCCGCAGGGCTCTCGCCTCATCCATGGTAAGAGCCGAGCTGTGCTGCAGGGCGAAGTTTCTCACTGCAGCGTTGGTACATCACTGGACACACACTCCCGTGTAGGTTTTCCCTGGCAGTGGCCCTACATCCTACACAGCTCCTGCATCACCTCAGCAGGACGAAGAACATTCCGTGAGGGTGGCAGAGCACTGGAACGGGTGCCCAGGGAGGGCGTGGAGTCTCCCTCGCTGGGGACATTCCAAACACACCTGGACGCATTCCTGTCTCACCTGCTCCAGGTGTCCCTGCCGTTGCAGGGAGGTTGAAACGAATTATCTCCAGAAATCCTTTCCAACCCTAATAAGTCTGTGATTTTTGCTGTCTGGCCTCAGCTGCTCTTCAGGGCCTGAAATGAGATACAGGTGTGTGACAGCTGTTGTCAATCCCTGTCAATATCCCAGGAATCACCTCCTTTTAAGAGCAACCTGGGCCCCTCCTTATTCTTGTTTATTTGAGAAAAGGAGCCGAGTAATCTCAGCAAGATCGTTCTGTCACATTCAAGAAGTTATTCAACACAGCAGGTTGATACTTGGAATCACAGACTTGCAGATTGGTTTGGGTTGGGAGGGATATTAAAGTTGATTCAGTTCCACCCCTGCCATGGGCAGGGACACCTTCCACTATCCCAGGCTGCTCCAAGCCCTGTCCAAGCTGGCCTTGGACACTTCCAGGGGCAGCCACAGCTTCTCTGAGCACTCTGTGCCAGGGCCTCCCCACCCTCACAGGGAAGAATTTCACCCTTGTATAGATATGTATATATTTCCTAATTTTAGAGGAAGAGGTTGTGGGAAGGGCTCCCACGGGCTTCTGGGGCTCCAGCCCACCCTGCAGCGTGCTACAGCTTTGTGGAGCCAGCAGCGTAAGTGTGAATGTCCTCAAAGCTACTCGAATGAATTTTGTGCTGCAAATGGTGTGTAGGCTGCCTGGAAGGCATTCTCTAGAAGCCTTGTGAAAAAAACCCCAGGGTGTTTGTCAAGTACTAATGTCCCCATTCACACTGTGAGGCAATTTTTAGCTGTGATTACTTGTTTTGATTTCTTCAAGTTCTGGCGATTTTCCTTATCGAGGTGGAGGAGGCTCTGCTGCTTCATAAAACTGGAAGTTCTTTCACAAGTCACTCAGAGACTGAAGCCACAAACAGAAGTGAAAATTCTTGAAGTTAGCAAAAATTTCATTAAGTTATTGTTGGTTTAGGTCTTTCATTTATCTTAAAAGTACAACTGGTTTTGATCTAGAGTCACGATGAAAGATTTTTACTTTTAATTGGTTTGGTTCAACTCCTTCACCTATCACTGAGCAACCATGATTAACCATTATTTTCACTTCCTTATAAAATCTAAATGGCTTTTTAAAGCTTACTTAGAAAGGCACATGGTTAAACCGAGCCCTTGGAGGTTCAGGAGGTTTCCCTGCAGAAGGCAGCCCTTGTTCTGTAAGGGGATCTTCCTTTTCTCTTCCTCCCCCTGCAATTTGCTCAAATCAGTCTGCACTGCTGCATAGTTGGTATCCAAAATAGAGCCATGCATCAAGTTACTTATAAAAATACCAACATGATCCAGCAGTTTTTTCCCTGAATAGCTACAGCAGTGCTTTCTGAAACCACTGCCCCAGCGGTGCCAGCTCCACCCTCCCGTTTCCAAACAGCTCTGGAAAATATCAAGAGGGGAAAGATAACTTGAAGCCTCCAAAGTAATTCTTTAATTTTCATCCCCAAAATTAAATTCCAGAAGGCAGTGTTTAAAACCAGCCCAGAAGTGTGGTCTTCTCTTGGCAAAAACAAATGCTCAGTGCAGGCCAGTGTAGTCTCACTTCACACTTACTCATTTTCAGGCTGTTGGGCTCCCTGGAAAATGCTGGTTTTTGGGATGAAGGAAGCAGTGGTGAGCAGCTGGATTGTGAGGCACTTCATAAAGGGTTGTGTTGCTGCGTCTCAATGTATCCTGACAGCCTCACCTCAGGACCTGGCGCATTAAACCCTTTCCAAGGGGATGGAATAGTTCAGGGTAATTGTTTTGAACGTTCAGCTTCCTTTGGAGAAATCACTCTGCTGCTTTTAAATCCCAGAGTCACGGAGTGATCAGAGGGGGCTCTGGAAAACGTTATCCATTAAGGATCTAGAGCACATTCTCTGTACCCCTTCCCCACCCCAGGGAAAAATTAAGGCAGGAGGGAATGCGTCCAAAGACAGGCTTTTCTGTCCATTGCTATAGTTACTTGGCAATTAGACCCTCGCAGTGTAACATCAAGTATTTATTATTGTGGGACTCCAAGGTGATGTTTAGAACATGCGGTTTTGAAAAAACCTTTTTTGCATTTTACAGCCCAGCATGTGCTGTCCCAGGATTCCTTCCCTCCCTTCTCGCCTCATGCTCTCCTCTCCTTTCTTTCCAGTAAATAAGTGTATGAATAAATGAAGGAAATGAAGCCAGGAAGCTTCAAAATGAGCCCTGTATTTCTCTGGTGGAAGTCAGCTTCTAGCTGAAGTAGGTTCAGACCTTGCATCCCCAGTTTGGTTAACAATATAGCTGACTGAGTTGTGTATGGAGTCAGGAACTGCTTGCTAGGAGTTAGACACTGCTTAGGTTTCCAGCAAAGGCCATCAGATAAGCCAGAGGCAGGAGTGAGGATCTCAGATGAAGAAGTACCATTATTTTTCTTCAAAATTGCTGCTTCCCTGGTGTCCAGTGCAAGATCCATGCAGAGGGCACGTCCAGTGCTGTGTCCAGTTCTGGGACCCTCACCAGAAGAAGGACATGGAGGGGCTGGAGCGTGTCCAGGGAAGGGAGCGGGGCTGGGGAAGGGGCTGGGGAGCCAGGGGCGGCTGGGGGGGCGGGAAAGGGGCTCAGCCTGGAGAAACGGAGGCTCAGGGGGGACCTTGTGGCTCTGCACAACTCCCTGACAGGAGGGGGCAGCCGGGGGGGATTTGGGATCTGGGAACAGGAACAGGGACAGGAGCAGAGGGAACGGCCTCAGGTTGGACATCTGGAGGAATTTCTTCCTGGAAAGGGCTGTCAGGCTTTGGAAGGGGCTGCCCAGGGAGGTTTGGAGTCCCCTGAAGGTGCCCAAGGAAGGACTGGATGTGGCACTCAGTGCTCTGGGCTGGTGACAAGGTGGGGACTGGTCACAGCTTGGACTCGATGGTCTGGGAGGTCTTCTCCAACCAGAAGGATTCTATGGGTCCATAGCTGCACGTGGAGGTGAGGAGCTCCTCTGGAACTGCAGCAGCTGGAATTCAAACCCTTTTTAACAGAACAGACTTCCTTTCAACTGTTACCTCTGGCTTATCCATAGAGCAGGATGAGTTTTTCTTTCAAAAGTTCCCAGCAAGTTTCTTTTAAATCTTGAACCTTCCCCAGGATGAGAATATCACCTCTTATCCTACTTTTTCAAAGAATCCTAAAGCATCCCTTGTGTCATTTCCCCACTGGATACTAATACACTCTTGCTCTCCCCTTTTCCAAAGAATACACATGCAGCTTCTCCCATAGTTTTAAATAACATGAATCACCTCCCACACACACATTTATTATTTATTTTTCTGCCAAGATCTGTACAGGAAAGCAGCAGTGTAGGAGTTATCTGCCTGAAATGGTTGACACAGCCTTGGTGTGGGCCCCCACTCGCCGTTTCCTGTACTTCCAGAACAATTCTTTCGTGTTACAGAGAGATCAGACCTGGGTGGGAACCTCCAACTCTCAGTCCCCACTCCGGTGTGTTGGGTTTTTCCTCCAAACATAAGCCACATTCACCAACAGACATTGACGCTTCTCTCTCTCTTTGAAAACCTTTTAGCCATGCAAGCAACAACAAAAATAAAAGTCTTTAAATAAAAGAGGAGAAAGAAACCCCTCCTTAGCAGGACTTTGCCCTGAAATGGGAAAGGTGCCAGCGACTCCATTAAGTCTCCTGTGTGCTATCCTTATTGATTTTAAGTGGACGGCAGTCGGATGCTGTGGGATGAGCAGTACTCTGAGGCTGAGCTGACTTGCATTAGGAGGGACAGCTTGTGCTGCAGTGAAACATCCCGCAGGCTTTCCATGGGGATCACATCCACGTTAATTAGCACGTTTTGTGCCTGTGCTGATGGATTTCCACGCCGCTTTGGCTGGATTCAGCGTGTGGTGCTGCTGGTTCCAGCTCTCAGGTATGGCTGGTTGAAGCAGAACTTGGAAAAACAGGACGAGATGTGTCACAGCTCGTTGTGCTAATTCTGCTCGAAGCTGCTTTTGCCACGAAGATGAAGTTTGCCCCAAAAATCTCAGCAGGAAAGCACTTGCATGGAAACACTGACCTGACTTTTTGCCAGCTCTGAAATTCCAGGCAAAAGGAGTGCTCTGACATTTCGTGTCTTTATTTTCTGTGTACTACTTTGTGATCATTTTTTAGAATAGTAGAAAGAGAGAAACTCCTTGTGCTGTATTGATGAGGTTTTCTAACGAATAAGCCCATGAAAAAGTGCTACTTTTCAGCCTTTTAGTATGTTTTTCCATTCGTCCATGTCCCTGGCTAATTCTATACAGATTCTAACTAGTGAACCGTGACCATTGTATTAAGAAAGAATCCAGGCCCTTACAATTCTTTTGGCTGGTATATTAGCAGGCTTCAAATGAAGTGCAACGTGTCAAGGAAAAAGTAAGGGAATGGAAAGTTTTGTTTCTTTCTGGTGTATTTAATCAGCTTCTCCTTGATTCTTTTTTAATGACAAGCCGCAGACATTATGGCTAGCTAATGACCAAGTTTGACAAGAATGTCCTCAATACTCTCTTTGCTCAGGCTAAAGGTTTTCTGAAAATACAAAAGCTAAAGGAGCAGCTGCAGGAAGAGTTAAAAACAGTGTCCTGGGATATGCAACGAAGTGGGATGTGCTGGGACACGAGGGATCCCAGCAGTCCTGCAGTGTATGGACATCTTGGGCTGCTGCTGGCTTTATTGTCCTTTCCATTAACCAAAGGAGCAGATCCGCTTGGGTGCCGGTGGAGTGGAAAAAGTCTGGTTCAACATTCTCGATGCAGGGAGGGGAATGCCTCAAACCTCACACTAAATGGGCAATATGTTGTTTTTCATTAAGCATGGTATTTGGAGTTACTCATCAGCTCCTGCAGGAAATGGGGAAACTCTTAAAACCTTTACATTCCAAGAGTACACTCAGCAAAGCTGCTTTGGATTCAGGATGGGGGACTTTTTTATTGTTTGTGTGCTATTTTGACACTGTGTACAAAGATCTCCATAGTGAGAACTATCTGTGGCTTGAACATAGAATTCCAAGACGTTGGGTAGTGTTGTAGGTACCTTTTTCCTACATTAGTTTCCAAGAAACACTTGGTTTTCAGCCTCAAATCAAGTGATGCTGCTGTTTTACTGACTCTGACTAATAAAACCCAGCAAGCTAAACTTTACCATTGCTGGAAGACTCTTGCAGCAGTAAATTCAATTTATGAGAACTCCTAATAAAAGTTCACATATCTTTCAAGTGCCATGAAAGAAAATGGGCAATCTGACCAAAACAAAAAAAAAAAACCCAAACCAAACCTCAAGATGTTTCTTTCTTTATTAGAAAAATGACTATTCAGTGAAGCATGAAGGTTTTCTCTCAGACCTTGTTCCTCAGCATGTTCTCACAGTCACCCTTGGTCCTGGATAAATGCTGGAATAAACAAAATAAACAGCGTTTCACCACGCATGCAGGAGGATAAAATAAAAACCACATCGTGCTGGACCACAAATGCTTCAGGAAGTTCTGGCTGAACGTGAAAAGTACTTTGTAATGCTAATAAGTGTTTATCCTTTTGCTTCCTCGAATGTAATCAAATGTACAGGGAAAGCACATGGATTTTAGAGCTGCTGATTGCAGGATCAAAAGCTTTGTTATTAATTGCACATGAATCTGTTGTTGTTGGGCCGTTAAGATGTCAACTGACATCATTGTTTGCTTCCTTTGTTTATAGACCCTCGTTTTAAAGGGGGGTAACGCCTGCCACGAAGCCTTTTGAGTGCTCTGTCCTGTGGAGGTGGGTGATCCATGGCAGGAGGTTTGGGAAACGCCTGAGGGGCAGGTAACGCTTCCTCACAGCACGTGGATTTAGGGAATATCCCTGGATGTGCTGCGTTTGCTGTCAGCCCCTCCACAAATCCCAACAGGGACATACAGGGACCTTCTCTCTGCTGGGCTCCACTCCCCACTCCAAACTGCAGCCTGCCTGGGAGAGCCCGGGCCTGCGTCTTAATAAACAAACAACGAAAAATCCCTGAAACATGGCCTGCTATAAACAAGCAAAGCAAACAGCTGGTCCTCATTTGAAAAAAGATGTGACATCAATTTCAAAACGAATCTGCAGATCTTCTTAATGCAAATATTTTTGGGAAAACAAAAAGCAGCTGTTTATTCTTCTTTATACCTATTAGCAGGAGAACAAAATCCAGGATGCTTGTATTTCTTCCGCTAAGAAAAACATCCTCTTGGCCTCAACATTCATTTGGAGCTCAAATTGTTTGAAATATACTGGGCTGCCCAATTCTGCTATGGCTGTGCTGCTCCAGCAAGCAGCTAGGAGCTGTTTCTGTTCAAAACTAAAAGCTAGTACAAGTAGAGCTGCCATTGACTACTTTGCACGAATTTTGTGACAGAAGGAAGTTTAGAACAGGCATTTTCAAATCTATCAGTTCCGGCCTCCCAGGCCTGAGGAGTACACGTGCATCAGATGTGTGGATCCCTGGAAAATGAATGAATAATTTGGCCTTTGTAATGAACAGGTTTGCTTTTCTTAATTACTGCTGGGAGTCAGCTCTGAGGGAATGCAAGGACTGGAGGAGGGGACTGCAAAACAGGAGCCATTTGGGATTGCTGCATCTCACAAAGCAGGTTGAAGGAGGTTAGGCTCAGGAGTAGTGGCAAAGAACTGAATTTGGAGTCTCTTGAGCCTTCTGAGGTCATGTGGCTCCTCTCCCAGATGTGGAAGGATAATTTCCCGCCTTTGGGTTTGTTTGGTACTGATTATTGACGGAGTTTTATGTGGTTTTGTGTTTCTGTGAAGTAATACAGCTCCTGTTTTTGCTGAGATCGTTCTACTGTTTTCTCTCCTCCCTTCCCGGGTTCATTTTGTTCCTGCGCTGAAAAACGCCAGTGAGAGCTGTTCCATCTGCATGGGCTCCATTGTGGTGCAAATTCATGTGCTGCAGTCCCGTCTGGCTCTTGTAACCGGATCCATGTCCAAGCTGTTCACTTCCCTGGAAATCAGGGTTTTCCTTTGCAGACTGAAAGCTTGGCTGGTTCTCCCCGTTAAGTTAAGGAGCAGTCAGAGCTGTTACCTCCTGCCAGGTGCTGTTTGGTATCTGATGGCTGGGAACGTTCAGTGTCCAGCCACAAACACCTGTGATAACGTGTGAGTGGCCCAGGTCATCCCTGCTGGGGAGGATGTGCCACAGTGTGACATCCAAGGGAAAAGCCC
>VWPU01011338.1:0-26801 GCA_013398955.1 Callaeas wilsoni
GGGGCTGAAGCAGCGCGGAGGGCGCAGGCCGGGCCGGGCGCGGGGCCGGCGCCTTGCCCGGAGCCCCGCCGGGCCCGCGGGTGTGTGCCGGGGCCGCGAGTCCTGGGAAGGCCTGGAGCTCTCCTGGAGCTCCCGGTGTGCTGCTGGCGGCCGCCCGTGGCACGGAGAAGCCGGAGAGGGAGGCAGATGGCCCCGCCACCGCTTCTGCATCGTGTTCTGCCCTTTTCAGCGAAACCCAGCGTTCAGGCAGTTACTACTCGCTTTCTGGAGCTTTAATATCTTGGGTTTTAACATTGAGAGGCGAATCTCAACATCTGAACAATGATAACTTCACATTTTCCGGATCTGTTGGTGTTTGTCTAGGCACAGTACCAGGGAAGTTGATACATCCGTGTCTGAGAAATTTTTCAGTTGTTGTAAATGCCGCGTGTTGGCAGCTTTACTGGCCTCATTTCCATTGCTCTCAGGGGGAAAAGGAAAGTTTTCGGTGTGTGAGGTGCTCATCAGCCTGGTATAACCCATGGGAAGCTGCCCTGGCTGGATCCAGGAGATGGCTGCTTCTGGCCTTGTACCTTCTCTCTGGTGTTGTTTATATACCTGTGTGGCTTGTTTCCTTCAGAGCAAAGTGGCCACTCAAGCCTTGGAGACAGGCTTGTCCTGCGTCATAAAGGAGAACTGGTGTAATTGCAACTTATTTTAGTGGTAGCTGTGACTGACTTACTCAGCTGCTTTAATATCTAGAATGAATACGTTGCATTTTCCTGCCTAAATGTGTCATGGGAGCTGCAGTTCTCAGGTCTGGGCTGTTCTCTGCACTCAGGAATGCTTGTATCAGGTGCTGTCTGACTCAGGTGACCACAGGGCCCCGGAGCAGTTCATGGAGTGTCCTGGTTTGAATTTAGCTTGTATCAGTAAAACAGGTTATCTTGAATAGTGGATTAATTTGATATTGAGGTGATTTCCTGGGATCTGTAGTGAAGTTCCACCTCTGGGCTGCTTTATGTGACAGAGAATAAAGATGATGGCAGATGACACAGTTGAACCGGCACTGTTCTTCAGGCTTGTGTGCTGTGAGAGTGGAGGTGCCTTCCAGAATTTCCGTGTCTCTGGTTGCTGGGAGCCAAATACTTTGATATTGGGTGTTAAGTTGGTGAAACTTCTTAAAGCCTATGAAGTTGAGGAGGGTGAAGACACTTGAAGACAAATTAACACTGGGAGAGATGGTAAGAACTTCATTGTGTTGAACTGTAGCTTAAAGTTTTCAGAGCTGTGTATGAATGAAACTCGTTGGTGCAAGCATCGGTGAGTGCTGGGGCACAGCAGGGGCAGCACAGGCCCAGTTTGTGGGGGGAAGTGGCCTGTTAATGTCTGCTCGGTTTGTTAAAAATCCTACAATGTTCATAATCCCACTGAAGATCTAAAAGTTCTTTGAATCCTGCAGTTTTGTGAAGCTTCAGGCAATATTATTAGAGAGTGCTGTGTTTTGAGCAGCCAGAAAATTTAAGTGTTGCTTGGTCTTAGTAATTTTGCCCCTGGCCCTAGACATAAGTCACTGGAGTGTAAGGACACCTGGACTAACCTGATGAGGGCAGGAGTGATGTCTGATTCCTAGACATGCCTGCGTTTATTTAGACTAAGGAAATGGGATTTATTTGTGACTTCTGTTGGAATCCCTGCCATTTGCCACTGTCACAGCAGTTCAGAGGATCACTGGCTTCAGTCTTGAGTTATTTTTGGTCTATGAGACTTTGATTCTGTTTCCCCCCCTCTGTTTGTTCACTTGCCAATTTTCTGTAAGTTGGGATTTTGACTGTGCAGGCACTTGAAGTAAGGAGCAGGTATATGGAGATGGATGTGAGAAGGAGCCATGTGGTCTGCAGAGGAGAAAACCCCGTATGGGAATTTGGCTCTGAGAGCAGGAACAGGACAGGAATTTATAACTTTTTTCACACAGGAAATGCTTCCAGGTTTGTTGTGTTTGTGCTAGGGGTGGCAGTTCTTTCAGTAGAAAACCTGCAACTTCGTAGTTTGTCAGCACTAAATGGTATCGTAAAATTTGGACTAAGCCAATGTGCTGAGCAGAGAAAAGGAATAAAGCAAGTTTGGAAATACCTACCTCAGAAAGCCAGAGCACGAACAGCTGGGCTATCAGGCTGATTGATTTATGTCATGACCTGTTAAAGCAAACGTGACCTAAGGCTCCTGCTGAGTGCTTGTTGAAGCCCTTGGTGAACTAAATATTTCAGGCTTAGGCCTTCTCCTCCTCCTCAGGTAGTGGAGTGTGACACGTTCTGAGTAGGTGTGGGGTGTGCGGAAGCCTGGCTTGCCCTGCCTGCTTGGGGTGGCCCTGCTCAAGGCCACCTGGGTTTAATGCTGAAAACCAATCTCCTCCATCCACGAGTTGTCTTGGTGTGCTCAGTTTGGTGTGGTTGGGCTGCAGACACTCTGTCTCTGTAGACACAAGAGATCCTTTATGGTGGTTCAGATGTCTCTTCCTTCACAAAAAGAGTGATTTGGGGCGGGTGGGCTGGTTCCTTCTTAGAAACTGTTCCATCTGATCAAGGCATGATCTTAGGTTTGTTCCACATGAGACAATACAAACCTCTTCAGAGTCTTGCAGAGCATCTTCATGGAAATGAGTCAACCACTTGTGCTGTTCCCGGGGCTGTGGACTGTGCCCATGCAGGCAGCTCTCCAGCTGTCCCAGCAGGCTGGGGAGCTCCAGGAGGAAGCAGGCGTGTAACCAGTTGGACATACTGTGATTTCTGTGCATTACAGCACCGTGATTCACACCACTATCTAAGGAAGCAGCAGAGGAAAGCCCTCTGGCAGAACTCTTTTGAAGATCATTCCAGCACAGCGTGTGCAACTAAAGACACACTTCAGCAGTTTGAAGGCCTCAGTGGCCCGTGTATGTGCAGGCTTTGGGGATGTCGTGCTTCAGACATCCATATGAGCAGTCTGGTGCCTTTAGTGGAGCCTTTATGAAACATGCATGTTTCTGAAAATGGGAAGAATATCACAAGAATAGCATGTGTAGGAGAATGAGACGTGCAAGGAAAGGTTGTGTTGTGGGGAGAGGGAATCCACCAGACTTGAGGGTGTAGACGAGCAAAAAGTTGGAGAACTGCTCCTGCTGAAGCGCTGGTCCTTTCCTGAGTGAGGGTGTTCATGATGGTGAATTACGACTCCATGAGAACATTCTTCCATTACTGGATAAGAAACATTGGAGAAAGTGTCTAAAATTGGTGTATTTAATATATACTATGGTGTGACAGTGCAGGCAGGTGTGTGTAACAAACTGACCAACAGCTGGGATGTCACCTTGTGTCTGAAGTGAGACAAAAGGCTTTAATGTGTTGGAAAAAATCTCTCGAGTCTGCAGATGATGAATAGGTTAAGAGTGAGTCTGGGGTTAGTGCCTTCTTCACAGCCAGACAAGGTGAATTAAGCTGCTTTGCTGGCTAAAGAGCTCATTAACAGCTTTTAATCACTTGGTGTCTGAGGTTCAATTACTCAAGTCTGGGGAGGGAAAAGGATGAGACCTTTGCCATTTCAGAGTGCTCAGAGCTGATGCAGGTCTTGCTGTATCACCAGCCCCTTCTAGGTTTCCCCCTCATCAGAGTGTTCTGGTCAAGAGAGTTGTTGGCAAATCCTGCCTTGAAAAAGTCTGGGAATTAATGTGTCTCACAAGTGGAAGTGACGTGTGATCAGACTGTGTGCTTTGGTGGGGTTAAATTTTCTTCTGTGTTGAGTGGTGCTGTATTACTGCAAAATTGGGGTCCATAATGGTCATGAAATAGAAATGGTAGCCAGTCTGTCAGAGAGCCACGGCTTTAACATGTTTTAAGCTGCACTGATAAGTAGGTGGCAGGAACCTTGGACTACAGGAAGAGTAGCAGAAGCTGTAAACTCTGTCAGTTTTCCCTTATAATTGACACAGTTGAGGTTGAAGCTGAGGAACTGTTTGGGAAAAGTGTTACAAATAACAAGGGAGGGTGATTATTGAGCTGCTAAGGAACTCTTGACTTTTACAGATGATTTTCGATCCTACTATGAGCAAGAAGAAGAAGAAAAAGAAGAAGCCCTTCATGCTGGATGAGGAAGGAGGAGGAGACACACAAACAGAAGAGACTCAGCAATCAGAAACAAAGGAAGTTGAACCAGAGCCAACAGAAGACAAAGATGTTGAAGCAGATGAAGAAGACAGCAGGAAGAAAGGTAAAGTGTAGATATCCATGTAGATAAATTCTCAGAGGTGCTGTTTTAAGACTACAAGCCCCATTTCAAGAATCTGGCATCCCAGAGTATAATGTGAGAGCCCTGGTCTGTTCAGAGATTTGTGAGTAATCTCTGCTGCCTGTTTGGAGGGCAGATTGCCCTCCTGCTTGGAATCATGTTCACAGACATCACCAAGCTCCCAGGGGCTTATGTAATTTCTGTTTTTCTAACTCAAACAGTCCTTTGTGTGAGGCACTGAAAAGAGACTCTCTAAAATAGTGTGAAGTTTTAAATCTTCCACATGTAGTTGTTGTAGTATTTCCACAATTATGGCTCTTTTCCCTTCAAACATTTAAGCAATAGTGTGAGTAACAGAAACGTGGTTAAAGGAGTTTCCAATTCTTGGACAATTCTGAATGTGATAAGCAGTGTTCTTTGGAATCTTGCAGGAAATAAGTGTGTAATTGTGTATAAAACCTTGCTTTTTAAATTGAGGCCAATGTCATGTCAAGATTACCTAATTCAGAGTGCCATTAACTTAAATCCAGTTTGTTGATAAAATTGGCTCCTGCTGTAGACCAAAGAAGCTGTACCTTCCTCCTGCACTTCCCATTTTTTGTCGAAGCCTCTCTAATGACAAAAGTGATTAATTTATCTCATACAGCAGAAAGATTAAACATTTTTAAAGAATGGAAAGACAGTGAGAAGATGCAGAAACTAAAGCAGTATTTAGGGGCGGAGGGGAGTGATCCCTTCAAACCTGAAGGATATCCAGAGGGGTTACAGATCGTTGCTCATGTCTTACTGTAATGTTTTAAAGATTTGGATGTAAATCAGAAACCTTAATGTCTGCACTGTTTCTACAGTTACACTTCTTTAGGCAATCCTTTGTTTTTTAGATACAACAGATGACTTGGATGATTTAAACTTCTTCAATCAAAAGAAAAAGAAGAAAAAAACAAAAAAGATATTTGATATAGACGAAGCAGAAGAAGGTGTAAAGGTTTGTTTACGTAACTTGACTATGTCTGAAACTCTCTTGCTTTCATTTTCTTGAGATTGGCAGTGCAGGAGTTGTCTCAAGTCTCTCATTGTGTCTTGGTGCGGTTCATAACTAAACCTTACAGGTCTTTCATTTTTTTTGGCAAGCATGTTGCTCCTGCCAGGGCTTTTTGTCCAGAACTGGAAAAACCTGCCTGCTCTGCACAATGAGCAAATCATCCACCAGTCTGTAGGAAGGGCTGATTAATCTCAAGATTAATTGTCTTTTGGTGTTAGAGAGGTAGCTGGATGTCTGAAGCCACACACAGAACAGTCTTCTAAAAGCCAGCCCTTCAAATGAAATGCTTATATCTGCTGAGAAATCTGTTTTCACTCTGATGTTCTCTTTAGAAAGGATTGGCTACTGTGCTGTGTTCCAGAAGGTGTACAAGATATTTTTACTCTTCTCAAGTTTTGTTCCAAGTAGTGTTTTTGTATCACATGTCAGTGTAACTGGCAAGCCCAGAGAGCAAGAGGATAGAGAAATGTTATGTATAAACCTCCTCTTCAGGTTCTGCCTTTTGGGGAAAAAAATGTTCCTCTGATCTACTTCAGAAGACAAAATGCTTGCTCTGTATTTTCAGCGTGCAGAACTGTGGCAGCAAATCAGTGTAGCAGAGCTTTGCTTTCCCTTGCTGCCTGGCACGAAGGGTGTTTGTTCCCTCCTGCCCTCAGGTGGCTGCTGCTCTCAGTGTAGCCTGACCTTGTTCCTGGCTAGCTAGAAGGTGCAAATCTGGCCCTGCTCCTGGCAGTAGTGCAGGGCTCTGTGGAACCTGCTGGAATTCCATTCTCACCTGCTGGGTTTCAGGGCTGTGGCGAATGTCACCAGTGGTCACCTCTGTGGTGTGCAGCTGGTCTCGTTTCTGACGCTGTGCAGTGGAGGTCTGTGTTTAACACTGGGTAAACAACAGTCTTGCTTCTTTGCAGGAATTGAAAATTGAAGGAGATGTGCCAGAGACAGTAGAACCTGAAGATGACCTCGACATTATGCTGGGCAATAAAAAGAAGAAAAAGAAGAATGTGAAGTTTCCAGATGAAGATGAGATAATGGAGAAGGATGAAGGTAGAAGTATAACCTAGCTCAGTGAGATGTCAGAAGTGAAATGTACTCCACCTTGCATGTGAATAAGTTCTGTTCAAGTGCCTTTTTTGTTCCAAATTTTATCAGAAAAATGTTCTATGAAAGCACTGTATAAATTGCTCATGAGTGCTGGTGTCCCTTGTTGACAAACAGAGACTTGAGTCCACATCTGAGTGGAATTTTCTCCTGTGTACCTCTTAGAAATCATGTAAGCGTGAGGTTAAAGAATGTATCTTAATGAATCCCCAAAAACTTTCTTTACAGCATTCGAGGATGAAGATAGCAAAAAAGATGATGGAATTTCTTTTAGCCTTCAGTCAGGACCTGCATGGGCAGGCTCAGAAAGGGACTACACATATGATGAGGTAATGTTCCAGAGACTTTTAAAACATATTTTCCATGTTCTTCTGCATCAGTAGAGCCTTATGCTCATATTTCTTGTTTCTAACTTCAGAGTAGTAAAGAAGTCAGTAAAGTAGTCAGAAGCTCACGAACAGAAAGCTAACCAAGCATGTCTTCTGTCACAGTAATTTTCATATGGGGCAATATTGGTCATAGTTCAAACACCTCTGCCGTGGGCAGACCAAATCCTTGGGGAAACAGTGTTGGGATTTTGCATTTATCAGAACGTTCTAAGTGTGTTCTGAAGCAGATGGGGAAATGCTCTTAGGCAAAGGTAGTCTAATATTCACTGTGAATGCTGTTTCAGGTGGCTTTTAGAGGTGAGGAACTTTGAGAAACGGAAAATGCTCACATGGGTGTGAATCCCTTCTTTTGCAGTTGCTCAATAGAGTTTTTAACATCATGCGGGAAAAGAACCCGGACATGGTGGCTGGAGAGAAGCGGAAATTTGTCATGAAGCCCCCGCAGGTTGTGAGAGTAGGGACCAAGAAAACGTCTTTTGTCAACTTCACAGATATCTGCAAATTGTAAGTTTCCCCTTTGGATTTCCCAGGAATAGCAGATGGATGCACTGCTCTGTGCTCCTGTGTTGAAGGCAGAGTTTTCTGGCAAGTGACTGTGGCAAACCAGGAGTGGAAGCTGTTTCAGACAGAGAGCTCATTACATTTTGCTGTGAGAAGATATTTCTGAAAATGATTTATTGAGATGATTTCTAATTTTGTACTTAAATTAGGAAAATGGTACATGGGCTGAAACTTGGTGCGTTCATTGGCTTCTATCAAGTTGGGTCACCAGTGATATTTATATGCAAGCCTTGAGGAGAAGAGTGGGAAAAGTTCTTTCTAATTTGAGCTGACTACAAATACTGTTCTCTCGGTAAATGCTATGGACTCCAGTAGTGTTTTCCCACTGTTTTCTGCAGTTGTAATTATGCCTTGTGAAGGCAGCTCTGGTTTTTGTGAGCACTTCTGGGAACGCAGATCTGATGGGTATCAGACGTGTGCCAGAAAACAGGCCTGGTGAAACCCTGCTGAGGGTCTGGGTTGTGCACTAAGGGGAGGTTTTAATGGTAGCTACTGATGTTTTTTCAGGGGATGGGACAGTAAGAATGAAAAATGTCCAATAGAAAACTCCTTTTCACTAGTTGCTGTGATTTTGAGTCTGGTTTGGTGGGGATGGTGGGAGGGTTTTTTGTGGACTGTTCAGGTTTCTTGTTTCCTCATTATTGGGTGTGTGCTGTTTGGTGCAGACCCTCTGGCACTGCTCCCTTCAAAACTTTGTAACTGAAGGTGGATTTACCCTGCCAGTCCTGTATAAATACCAAATTACTCTGAAGGGGGAAGGTTAAAGATTTCCTTACTTTATTTTTAGATTACATCGTCAGCCAAAACATCTCCTGGCATTTTTGTTGGCAGAATTGGGTACAAGGTAAGGCTGCTGGGCTGTGGGTGTGCTTAGGGTTGATATTGGTCAAATACAAAGTTTTTGGGGTTAGATCTGTATCGATGTGCTGGAACATGAGGCTTTTGTTCCCTGCACTTCAGTGCTGTGCTGCATGATTGAGGAGAGAGCATTTTAGTGAGGAGGTACAGAGGGAAACTCCAAGTCCTAGGGAATGGTCTTGTTCACTCCCATGAGATAGGCAGGTGAGGGTTGTGCCTGGGCAAAACTTCCTGTAGGAAGTAGCTCTAAATACCTCAGAATTTTGCCTTTTTTTCCCCTACAGTGCAATGCTGGCTGTGCTCTTCTTGAGGAACACATCCTTACCTTGCTTCATGTTCCTGATTTGTTTTAACTCTTCACATCTGCAAATCAAATAATTGATTTTCTCTTTTCAATTAGTGGTTCAATAGATGGTAACAACCAACTGGTAATCAAAGGAAGATTCCAGCAAAAACAGATAGAAAATGTCTTGAGAAGATATATCAGTAAGTAGAACTCCCTTTCCCACTGCAGATTTCTCTCAGGGCCCTTGTGATGCCCAGGGGCCCATGGATGGCCCAGGTGTGTGCCCACCATGGAGAAGGCTGAGGAGCCACAACTTTCCTTTATCATGGAATAATGCAAATACAGGTGGTTCTGTCGTGGTTAGACCATGGCCTGCACTAAAACATGCCAAAGAAAACAGCATTTGAGAGCTGCTTGTTTTCATCTGAGCTTCATATGCTGGCTTTGATGAGGACTGTGGAAAACCACAGTAGCTGTTAATTTTGCAGTCTGTCGTACCCATGAATTGACAGATGCAGTGTTTGTGTGTCACTGCTGGTCAGAGGACTCAGACTGTGTCACAAAGCTCCTGCTTTAGTGCTGTGTCAGTACCAGAGCTGCTGACACCTGGGAATGCTGCTTCAGCAGAGGAGCTCAGGGCACGTCAGTGGGAAGTCTGTTCTGGTTATTAATTTTGAAACACCCCTGTCAGTGTGTAATGTACCACACGAAACCTTCGTTAACCAGGGGCACTTCTGAGGTTTTCATGATCAGCCCCCCTGAGTTGGTAGGTGTATTTGAACAGCTTTTCAGGAGAGCTGTGCAGCAGCTGCTGCTGCTTGGTTAACTGCTGTTCCTTCCCTGCAGAGGAGTACGTCACCTGCCACACGTGCCGCTCCCCCGACACCATCCTGCAGAAGGACACCCGGTTATACTTCCTGCAGTGCGAGACCTGCCACTCCCGCTGCTCCGTGGCCAGCATCAAAACAGGCTTCCAGGCTGTCACAGGCAAGAGAGCACAGCTCCGTGCCAAAGCTAACTAGGTTTGCTAATCAACACTGGAGTTGGCAAAGTGTTCTGGGGAGATGGGACTGGACAGGTTTGCAATCGGAGTGGATTTACCATTGTATTAAAGCAAGGTTGTAAAAACGACAAGAAATTTGGCTTTTGATTGATTGGTCTGTGAAATCCTTGCAAGATGCAGATCCTCAAGCTGTTCACGTACATTTTGCTCATTGAATATATTTTACCAACTGTAAGGAGCGTGGTGGGAAAGGAGGTGCTTTTTAATCCGTTCAGACTTCTGTAAAACACAAGATAAATTAAAGATACTATAACAGTGAGTGTCTTGGATTTGGATTTTTCCTTCAGTTTCCTCTTCAAACACTGGTGGGAATGGTTGGTGTGTTGTTGTGCAGATCATGTCACTGAGCTATGTCCAAGACCCAGAATGAAGTTTTAAGATAAAGGTTATTTTGCTTTTCCATAACAGGCTTATTTTAGTTACGCTGTCATGAAACAGAGAAACCAGTCACAGAGTCCCAGGGCTGACAGGCCAGCCTGAACCCTGCTCCTGCTCGTACAGCCGTGGGTGCCTCGTGCACAGACAGGGGCTCAGGGCATGCTGGTGCTGCTTAATTAGGCAAAAATAGCTCTGAGAGAGTTCGGACACCAGATTGATGCTGAATCCTAACACAGAATCAATAAACTGTACTGTAAGTTTTCATAGTGTCATAGTACTAAATTTTGCAATTTCTAATAGAGAAATGTTTATATTTCTGAAGTCCTGCACTCTTCATCACTTTAAAAAGAATCTAAATGCAGCAAAAAACAAAAAAAATAGTAGGTCTAAATGTCATTGTATGGTGGCTGCAACAGTCTTCTATAAATCTTGAATTTGCAGGAGACACTGCCAAGTAATTTGGGTTACAAATTAACACTTTTTGCTTCAGGATCTTCCCATGCCCTTCCTCTGCCGGCAGTGTCAGTGACCTCGAGGGGACACCCGGTGCTGTCCTCGCTGGGTTTTGTGTAGAAGTTATTCCAGCTGGGGAGTACAAAGATGCAGACGGGGAGCGAAGGTCCCTCCTGGGTTGCAGAAGTGGGGACAGTTGTCACTTGATTGCCAAAATGTCCCGGGGGGAGGGAGAGGTGCAGCAGCTCAGGGCCCTGGGCAGCCACCCCTGCGGGTCAGGGGAGCAGCCTCCTCGCCAGGGGAACTGGTCCTTCTGAAGGCAATACAGCAAACACCACAACTTGAAGGGTTTCTACTAAGTTTTAACCTTTGTATGTTAACACAGAGCACAGTATTGCTGGGGAGTCACTCACTTGCTATTTGAAAACTTTGACAGCACTGTAAGGTGAAAAATCAAGGTTTTATGGTTGGTTTCTTAAAAGCATTTTGAATTTCAAGTGAGCTATAACAATGTTGGATGTATCTTAAAGTGAATAAAGCCAGGATCAGTGCCTCTTGTAACATTATTGTTGTATTCTTGTTTGTTCCTGTAGCAAAGAGTCTCCTGTTGGGAGTAAAACCTTGGAGAAGGGCGAGTTGCTTTTTGTGTTGGTGACTTGCTGGTGGGACACAAACAGCTGAAGAGCAATGATACTTTGTTTTTAAATGCTTGTTTTTCCCTGGGTCAAATACCTTTAACATACTTAAAAAAAAAAAAACCAACAGTGTGGCCTTGAGCTGGTGCTGTATTTCAGTGCTTTAAATGAAAAGTTTAATTTAGTGAAATTGGATCAAAAAGATCCATGTTAGTAAAGGAATAAATCATTGTTCCAACCTCTCAGCTGTGAGCTCTGGCTTGCAGGAGAGTTTCATAGGTGTGTCTTGCAGATGTGCTTTGAGTCTGCATGAAACCCTGAAGGCTTTTAATGAACACAGATGCCTCGTGCTGCTCGTGAGGCTGGTGGAAGTTTGAAGTGCAGTTGTGTTCGGAGGCAAAAACGTTTTCACTGTAGCTGGCTGTGAGAAAGCAACTTAAGGATGGAGTTCTTTACAGAGGAGGGGGTAGCTGTGGTTGCCCTGGGTCTGTGTGCAGACGCCTCTTTGGAGGCAGAACTGGTTTTGTCCATGGTTTTTTCTGTCCAAGCTGAAAATTGGCTGTGTGGAGATGTGGGAGCCAGATTTTAGGTACTGAAAGTCCCTGTGTGACCAACAGCTGGGCTGCTCCTGTCCATGGATTTTGCCATGCCCAGTTCTCCGTGTGATCCAAGTAATCTGAGCAATGCAGGGCTGTTCATGCCCAGCACTGAAGGTGAAACATCTTCCAGCCCAGAACATTTAAGAGAAAATCATCCGAGACTTGTCCCTGGAGGTGCTGGGAGAGCCAGACGGGAGAATTGCTGTTGTGGTCAGTCAGCCTGAGATTTACTGGTGCCTTGGAAGAACAGGCTCTTTACCCCCACTTCTGCCACGATCTGCTTTTATCTCCACTGTCAGGTGGTTGCAGCTCAAAGGGTTGGGGACTGTGCTCGTGTCCCTGAAGTAACCAGGGAAATGGGAACATCTCGTTCCCTAATTCAGCACAAATCCACTGGGATCAGCTGCCCTGGGGCTCGCAGGCTTCTGTTCTGCTGAAATCACTGGTGGCTACCATGAGGATCAGTGAGAACAAACTCCAGTGCTGGGAGCTTCTGGCCAGAGCAAGAATATAATCATTTTTGTAACTAGAACTGGTGTAAAGGAGGAGCATTTATGAAGTGCCTCCGTTGAGAGCCGGGAGTTTCTGGCTGGTCCCAGGACTGTGGCATTGTGCAGCGTCTCCTCCAGGCATGGCTACCACATCCCGAGATCCCTGGTTTGTGTCAGCGCTGGGGCAGCTTCTCAGGGAGACTGAGACCATGGGGTTGTCAGCAAGGAGAGGAAAGAAGCAGATTTTCAAAGCCGCTGCTACCAGGACAGGGTTTGCAGGAGCTGCAGGGGCGTTGAGCTTTAATCAGAGGGAAGGACTTGTGGTGGTGCCTGGTGGGGCAGGTACAGGAGCAGAAACAGCAGGAAGTTCCTGAGAGTCAAGAAAATGGGAAGTTGAGTGTCATGCTGACAGGTGAGAATCATTAGAATTTATCTGTTCATCTTCTAAATAACATTTCTCCAGCTCTCTGTTCTGCCCCTGTGCTCAGTTTTTCCCTAGAGGTTTATTCCAGATTACTGGGGTAGTATCCAAGAAGGTGAGAGGCCAGGCTTTGAGAAGGATTTGAACACAGACGTAGAACAGAAATCAGTGGCTGCACAAGCATTTACCGGTTCAGATTCAGTCTGGATGGAGAGCAAACTGCAAAGCCTCTCCAGCTCCTGAAAGAATTGCTGGATTTTCTATTTCTGAGTTGTTCTTGCCATGGTGAAGGTCAGTGCCTTGTTGCCAGAGTAGCAGAGGACCCAGGTCACAGGGGGCTCAGGACAAGCCTGTTCTGGCAAAAGCCTTTCCTGTTTTTTGCAGCAGTGCCGGGGGCCCCCAGCTGGAGCCTGCAGAGGGCTGGATTCCCTCAGTGTCCTTGGGAGCAGCCAGGGTTAGGCTGGACCTGTCTGGCCCTGCTCCTCGTTCTGCTCGCTGCGTTTGGAGGGACATTGGGCAGTTCACAGCTTCCTCTGGTTCCAGGGCTTTGTCCGCCTTGGGAAAACACGAGTGGCTCCAGTTTGGGTTAAATAGCTGAAAGGATTTTGGGTGAACAGTCAAATCCTATGGCAGAGAAAGGAGCACAATTCCGTGTGTCCTTTCCCTCAAATGCAGGGAGCTGAGGGAGCAGAAAGGTTGCTCTGATCTGATCAGGTGCTTAAATGATCTTGTGACAGGAGGAGGAAAAAGGCTTCTGAAGGAAGATGTTACGTGGCAATATCTTCCTCCTAAAGTGAAACATCTTCCTCTCCTAAAGAGAAACAAGTTCAGGGGCTGGTGCTGATCCTTAACACCCATCATCTCACCTGGGCAATCCTTGGCTTTGAAGGGACCTCACCTGGCTCCAGTCCCTGGGCTAAGAAGTTTGGTGTTTGCAGCTCTTTCATTATTTTAGCTTTTTTTAGTCATTATTTTTGCTCTTTCATTATTTTATCTGTTTCAGTGATGAAGACAGGGAAGTGCCTCCAGAGGCCGTTCAGCCAGTCTTTAAATTTTAGAAAAAGCCTGAACACTGCTTTTCCTGTAGGCATTTCGCCATTTGTGGGTTTAGATAAGCTCTACATGAGCATTCACAGAGGTATCACAGCATAACCCTATACACTCTTACATATCCTTGATAAGGAATGACTGTCAGCCTGTCCCAAGCCAAGGGAGTTCACTACACAGAAGGAGAAATTCCAGCTGGCCCTGGAAATGTGTTGCTGCCCAACAGAGCCAAGGAATTGGGTTTTCCTCATTGCAAGATAAATACTTTCTCACCTCCCTCTGCTCTTGGCCGTAAGGACAGGTTCATTCCTTGCTGCCTGAGCTTGCTGTTCATCCTTTTTCCTTTGTGCAAACACCTGCATAGTTCTGAGATAAAGCAGTCACCACTTTACCTCTGTGTTGGGAAGCATTTTTCTGCCCAGTACCCACCAGAAATGTGTGGTACCTCCCTCCCTCTCTCTTCAGCCCATTGCATCTCCCACAGTTGTTTCTGGACTCACAGATGTTCTGCATTTTCTAACATAAGCAGCATCTTAAATTTGACATTCTGTAGTAAAGCAAATCACTTCTACAATTGCTTCTTCCCCCAGCCCTGCTTTGGGTCATTATCCTCTAAGTTTGGTGTATTTCTTTCTTCCACGTGGAAGCATTGCCCTGGGGGGGAGCAGGACTGTGGGACTGATGGCAAAGCAGTTTGTGCCCTGATTGTCACCAGTGCTAGGTGCTTATTACAGGGAGGAAAGCTAGATGTGATTCATTTTGAAAATAAGGCACAGAAGGCAAGTAAAAAATTAATTTTTGGTTACATTTTTCATTTTGTGGACTGAAATGTCTCCATGCTGCTCATGGCCCTCAGAACCTGCTGCAGGCCTTGTGCTATGTGTTTGTTCAGCACCAAAATTGCCTTTTCTCCACCAAGGCTGTGGAAAAATAGAGGGAGGAAGTGTTGCTTTCTCTGTTCTTCTGAAGGAGCTGTGCAGACAGCCCTGGGGTTCTCCTGAGGTGGTGATTTGGGCTCCAGGCTCTGGGTGCTGTTGAGGTTTCCCTGTTGGTGGGAAAGCCCTTGCTTGAGGCTGCCTGTGGAGTCTCGAATATTCCATACATGGCAGTTTGTTTTTAATTCCAGTCTTTCTCTACTTTCCCAAAATTCATTTAAACTGTGTGCTGAAGCACATTGTTTCCCTCCACTCTTTGTTCTGGATGAGGGAGGTGGCCTTTAAATCTCGCCCCTGGCCAAGAACATCCCTGGGCTTGAAGAAGGAGAGTGCTGGGGCTGGAGCCCCTCTGTCCCTCTGGAGATGCCGCAGAGGCGACTCCTGAGCTGCCCAAAGCAGCACATGGGGTGCTCTGGCCTGTGTGGACAGGAAGGGAGGGGCTGAGCTGGACCAGGGGGTGCAGACCCGGAGGGGATGTCCCAGCTGAGCTGCCAGACCTGCTCTCCTCACCCCACCTGGCTCCGGCTCACCCAGCAGGAGGAAGCTCTGAGCAAACCCACGAAGTGTTGGCAGTGCTGGGGCTCTGCACCCTTGTGCCTGGGCCAGCCTGTCAGGGAAACAATCCCCCTGCCTGGGAGGAAATCTGGGCAATGGAAGGGGCTGAACTGGGTGTTTTCTTGCTGAACCAGTGCAGGGTGTGCACGCTGACACGTGCCCTCTGTCCAGGGCAGGCAGAGCACTCCCAGCGTGGCCGAGTCCTTTCAGCACCACTGTCCCCATCCAAGGCTTGGGGGTGTTTTCCTGCCAGAGGATGGACAGGCTCCACCAGGAGCCTGTGGGGCTCTCGACCACATCTCCACATGCAAAACTTTATTGAGAAGAGGGAATTGAACCTCCTGCAGGTAACAAGAGGATGGCGCAGGAGGGATACGACCACTGTGACAGACACAGCAACTGGTGGTCACAAATTCCCCAAAGGACAGCCCCGTTAACAGCTGCAGAGACCGAAATGTTTCCCAAGTGCTGCACAGCCTGGAACTGCGATGCTCATCAAAGTTAATGGGACTCATTAAAGTCTGGGGGTTTTTGCTGCATCTCCTGGCTCAGACTGAATGCACGATTGCAGGAATCTTGGCCCCGGTGATTGTCCGTGTCCAGAAGCAATGGAAGGAGCATTTGGGACTGGAGGAACCCTGCTCTGCTGCTCTAAAGCCTGCCCAGGCCAGTGTGGGAAAACCAGAGCACCAAAGCATCCTGCACATCTGCTGATCCCATCGCATCCCATCGCATCCCATCCCATCCCATCGCATCCCATTGCATCGCATCGCATCCCATCCCGTCCCGTCCCGTCCCATCCCATCCCATCCCATCCCATCTCTCATTTCATCCCATTTCATCCCATTTCATCCCATTTCATCCCATCCCATCCCATCCTGTCATGTCCCATCCCATCCCNCCCATCCCATCCCATCCCATCCCATCCCATCCCATCCCATCCCATCCCCTTTAGCCCAAAGTGTGTCAGCAGCCTCAGAAATTCCTGTTTCCTTTGCAAAGGTCCAACCAAGACCACGCTGCTTTTGCCATCCACTGATGGGATGGCAGCAAACAGCAGCACAAGTGAGAAACCAGGTGAGGTCCAGGACACTTGGGAATGGGACCTTCCCTCTGTGGGTGATGGAGAAAGTCTTCAACAAAAGCTTTATCCTTTTTTCAAGCTCACACCATGGCAACTGTGTATGTTCAGCGGAGCTGATCAGTTTATCTTGGTCATTTTTCTTCTGAAAATGCAGAAGTTCAATTAATTGTTGCCTGTGGGGTTGTTCTGGGAGAATGGACTGGCCCAGCCCTTGTCTTCCCACATCCCAGCAGGGACGATTTACAGGGAGCAACTTTGTGGGGACACTGGACCATGGGAAAGGAGGCTGGGTGCACACAGGGTAGGACCCTTTACATTCATTCGAGAGCTCATAGGATCTGACACATCTTTTTATGTCATGGATGTTTAAAGGGCCTTGGGGAGGACCACACCTCTTTCTGTTAGGCAGGAGAACCCCAAAGGCCCAGGGGCTGGCTGTGCCTGTGGCAAAAGATGAGACGGGGAAGAAAACTGGCTTGGCTGAACTTCTGCCTGGCACTGAGGAAAGAATAATTTTTGACTTTTGGAAGAACAGGGAAGCAATTTGGGACAACTACAAGGGTGTCATGGAGTTAATGCAGGGAGAAAATAAGAAGGTCAAAGCTCAACTTGAAGTTAATCTGGCTGCTGTCACAGGTGACAATAAAACATGTGGTTGTAAATACATCAGCAACAACAAGAGGGTTAGGGAGAAATCTCCCTCCTTTATGGGATGTGGCTGGGGGCTGGTCTCTTTTCCCAGATATCAAGGGATAGGACAGAACAAAGCAGCCTCAGGTTGTGCCAGGGGAGGTTTAGGTTGGATATTACGGAAAATTGTTTCATCGAAAGGGTGGTCAGGCATCGGAACAGCTGCCCAGGGCAGTGGTGGAGTCACCGACTCTGGAGGGATTTAAAAGAGCTGATGTGGCACTTCGGGACGTGGGTTGGTGATGGCCTTGGCAGAGCTGGGGGAAGTTGGACTGGATGGCCTCAGAGGGCTCTCCCAGCCTAAATGGTCTGTGGGAAAGCGTGCTCAGGGCAGGGGTGACCCCTCCCGGCCCCCCATTCCTGACGGACCAGGGGAGCAGCAGGGAGCTTTGCAGGTGCTCTGTGGCCCAAAGGGTGAATGAAGGGGTCGGGGGTGTCCCTTCCCACCCACTGCTGCCCCCTCACCTCTCCACGTGGGTTCTCTGCGTGGTCAACGAGCACCAAAACCCCAGAGCTCATTTCCTTGGGGCCCCACCTACAGCCAAGAGCAGAGTGAACTGCCGTACAGGGGCCTGCCTGAGAGCTCCCAAAATCCCTCGCTCTCCTCCCAAAATAATGAACAAAATCAAACCACTTGTTTGCTGGGAGACCTCAGCTGTGCTCTAAAGCTGAGCTGGAGTGACCCAGCCCCTGAGGCACTGCACCTCTGAGAGCTGGGTGTATGGCTCAGCAGACTGAAGGTTGGGCTGATTTCCATCTTCTTGACAGCCAGTTTGACTTGGTTTGGTTTTGGGCTTTTTTTTCCCCCCTCCCGTTGTTCCTCCTTCCAGCCACAAAGACACCCAGCCATCAGTCTGGATGCTGCTGCTTGTCTCACCCTGAAGTGAACTGGTGTCTTAGGCTACAATGGACGATGTAACCAGAATTATGTATTTTATCACCAGCAGTTAACACCAGGTGGGGCAGTGTTTGTTCTTTATCTCTCCCATGACCCATCGCTCCCAAGTCCCTCTGGAAGGATATCTCCTGTTAATGGCCCATCGAGTCTCACTGCATGACTCATAAAATTCCATCTTCCCTCTGTGAGATGCTCCACCCAGGGGGAAGAACGGAGCATTCCTACCTGGATATAAGCTGAGGTTTGGAGCACCACGGGCAGCCTTATCCACTGGATTCCTAGAGGCCAAGAGCTCCATAATCACCACTGGACCTTCAGAGGGAGACCTGACCCTTCTAGAGGATGACTGCTTCTACAGAACCACATCTGTCACTCCAACAGCATCGCAGCCACCGCTCAGTCAGACTGCTACCACCCTGCCCCACAGGGAGTCAGCTGGGATCCTGACTCTCAGTTTAAGCCAGTGGTTTTGTACTATTGCCTTTATCTTACTTTTCCTAATAAATTGTAATTCTGACTTGGGATCTCCCACTGGTTTGCTTTCAGACTAGTACAGCTGGTGACCGATGGCAGGATGGATGGACAGGTGGATGTTCAAACATCTCAGACTCACCATAAACTCAGGCAGCTTTGCCCTCCAGGGCTGGACGGTGGCTCATCCACAAAGAACCCATCCAGGCTGGATGGGCCTTGGAGAAACCTGGTCCAGTGGAAGGTGTCCCTAGGAGATCATCTTTAAGGTCCTTTCCAACCCCAACCATTCTGGGATTCTCCCCATGTGGTCACTGGTCCCTCCTGACACCGCTCTGGTGCCAACCAGAGCAACACTGTCCTTCAGGAGCAGTTTTTAGCACTGCTGGCTTGTGCAAACTGGCAAAGCAGCCAGATTTTTCCAGTCTGTTAGGAGCTGGACCAGTGCAAAGTCCAGAGATTAAAGGCCTGGATTTGGCCTCTGCTCTCCTGCATCAAAGAAGTTTCCAAGCCTCCAGGGGAAAATCCCAGAGCGCCTGTGAATGCAGATGTTTTGCTCAGCCCAGTGTGATACACCTTGGGCAAGGGAAAGCAAATCCTGCAGGCAGAGCTGAGGCTTGGAAAGGGAAAAAAGACTTGTCTGGAATAGAAGAAACAAGTGTGTGTGTATGGCAGAGAGAAGAGAGGGGAAGCAGATTAGATTTCTTTCTTTTATTATACAGGATTGTATGTACAAGGTCACCTCTCTCGCAAACATCAGCCTCGCAGTCAGTTCATTGCCAAACCTGCAGCTCATCTCTCCAGGCCTGGAGAACAGCTCGGGACACGCGGTGCAGACCTCGCACAGGAACCGGGCAAGGGCAGGGCAAGCACGGGTCTCCCTCCAACCCCTCCTCAAGCAGCCCAAACCAAGAAATGCAAAGAAAACTCTTTGTGCTTCAAGAGCCATGGGTGCTCCAGGACGGCGCCAGGGGCAGGGAAGTGTCAGCCCTGGAGCTGTTTTCCCTTCAGCCTTCCAAGAGATGCCGTGGATGAGGTCGGAGCACTCGGGAGCACCTGGGGCCAGGTGTTCTGTGGGAGGGATTGGCCAGGGGAGGGTGTGGACACTGGTCTGGGTTCCAAGCACTGGTGTGTGTGTTCTGGAGGGGAAGGGCGTGGGCAGGACACACCAGGTCTGAATAAAGTGCTGCATGAGTTTCAGTCCCATCTACCCCAGGAAAACAGGACAAGCCCAGGAAGGAGAAACGAGAGGAGAACAGCTGAGGCCTCTCGGGTGCGGGGGTCCCACGACGAGCCCTCTGCCCACAGCATGGGGCAGGGGGCAAAAGCAGCTGGAATCTGGGGAGCAGGGGAGGTGCTGGCACACCCACATGCATCGTGCTCGGGGTACCCGTCCCCAGCCTCGGGCACGCTGTCACCCCGGTGATGGAGCTCAGGCAGCAGCGGGAGCTGTCGCACCGCTCTCCTGACACGTCCTGGCTGGGGCAGGAGGAGGTGTGGGCAGCCAGGGAAGGGGCTGATGTCTCTGGCTCCAGGCTGCAGGACTGGGTGCTCCACATCCCTTCCAGGGAGCAGCCGGTCCAAGGAAAGGGTCTCATCCACGCCTGCTCGCAGCCCTCGCTCTGCAGAGGCTGGCTCAGCCCTTACGCGGAGGAGAACGAGGCCACCCAGCCACTGAGGGTGACGGATGCTTGGCTTCTCCTGCCTGGGATCGCTTGGTTTCTCCTGCCTGGGATCACTTGCTTTCCTGCAGCTTCCTCTCCCCTTCCCTCTTCAAGCAGCTTCCCAGAGCACAGCAGCTGCTCCTGCACCAAGCCCTTTCCACCTGGAAGTGACCGTGGACACGCAGTGGCTCATGGGGCACACGAGATGTGACAGGAGGTGGCCGTTCTGGAGGACAGCTCACCCCACACCCTCTGACTCAACAGGGTCTTCAGCACAAGAACACGGATTGTCCACACTGAGACTTCTCCCTCAGTTAGGAAATGCTCTGGCTCTCACCTCGCACAGGACAAATATCTCTATTGGGCTGGGCTGAGTTCTCTCTGCTCTCCTGCAAGCAGCTCCAGAACACCTCTGGCTCCCTTGGGGACACACCTGCTCTCCTGGTCTCCGTGGTGGCTCTGGGCTGGGCAGCTCTGGCTCCTGCCTCCTCTGCCGGCTGCGGAGCTCCGAATCCGTTGCAGGGGTGGTGGGGATCCGCTGGGAGGATGAGTTTTCTTTGCCTTTGCTTTACAGATGGATGGAAGATGTCGGGCCATGTTTCTCCTTGAATGCCAGGCAGAGATGACAGCAGCACTTCCACTCAGCTTGTCTTGCTCAACGTGCCAGGACAGGGTTTAGCCTCGTGCTTTCCTCACACTGCTGCTCACAGCTGCAAGGAGAGAAGGGGGAGGTACAGCTCTGTCCTTGAACCCCAGAGACTTCTCACTCAGGAAAGGGGGTGAAGGGCTGGCCAGTGACCCAGCTGAGCAGCCAAGCTCCATGCTAGGAAAACACAGAGGATCAGTGGAAAAGAGCCTGTCCTGAAGCAGCAACCCCCCAGCCCAACATGCACAGAATGAGAGCTCTGGCTCCATCGGCAGCATGGGAGCTGTACCTGGTTACTGTAGCCTGGCATCCTCCACATCTGTGTAATGGCTGTTCTCCTGCAGGGAAAAGGGAACCACAAACAGTAAATCACCCTGTGTCCCTCCTGCCCTGCCTGGGACACTGGGACACCTCGCACGTGGTCGCCAGCTGGGCCCCTGCTGTGGGAGAGCAGTGCCAGGGTGCTCAGTGGGATGGAGGAGCTACAAAACACACCTGGTGGGGACACCAGGGGCCAGGGCTGCGCTCTCTGGCACAACAGAGCCCAGGCAACACCACAAATTTCCTCTGGCTCTTTTTTCTGAAATGGCTCTGCCAAACCTGGTGTGTCTAATTCCCTCTTGGGCTTGGAAGTGAGAGAATCATAGAATCATTTTGATTGGAAAAGACTTCCAAGATCATCAAGTCCAACCATTAACCCAGCACCTCCACATTCACTTCCCTGGGCAGCTGCTCCAATGCCTGACCACCCTTTCAGTGAAGAAATTTCCTTGATCTCCAATCTAAACCTCCCTGGCACAGTTTGAGGCCGTTTCCTCTCATCCTGTTTCTTGTTCCCTGGAACTGCCCAGCGGTGCCAAGGTGCATCAGTCCACAAAGGCAAATCAGTGTCGTGATTCTGCTGCTGAGCAGCTGGTCCCAGTTTGCAGCAGAACTCATCATCCAGAATGCTAACTCTCATCCATTGTGGAGACAGAGTTTTTGCAAGAAAATGGACACATGGTGCACCAGCCATAAGGACAAGTGAACAGAGCACGTAGAAAACGTACACAGCGAGAGAATGCTGATGTTTCAAGGACAGAGAGACACCAGCCGAAGAAAAACATAAAGATAGAAAACTGTCTGATGATTTGTGTGTATAGGGGCATGATAGCTGGGCGAACAGAGCCAGAGATCCAATTAAATCATTCCATGTTTTATGTGTGTATATTGCTTTGCCAATCAGGTGATGTGTGGATGCCTGGACAGGGGGAGCACAGTGGATAATAAGGGTGCTTGGGGGCAATAAAGGGGCTTCTGCTGGATTCATATTGGATCGTGCGCAGTCCGTTTACTCCCGCAATCCATCGCTCCAGAGGCCACAATAATGGTGCTGAACCGCTCCCCGTGCAGGGGGTTTGGAAAGCATGGCATGTTGTTGGACTGACTTGATGGTCTTGGAAGTCTTTTCCAGCCTTTATGGTTCTCAGTGGAACTTCCTCCCGGAGCCGTTGTGCAGAGCAGCATCACTGGGGAATGGGGTGCTCAGCAGTGGTGTTTCACCACTGCACAGGGTGAGGATTTCAGGGATGGAAACGGATCCAGGAGCTGTCTGCAGGGGACACGAGGGACTCCAAAGGGAAAGGCAAGGGAACAGGCTCTGCCTGAAAGCCAGGGGAGGTGGCCTTGCTCTGGGCAAGGAAGAGCCCAGCTGCAGTGGGATGTGCCTCGAACAGGCCATGAGTCAGCTGAGAGCCTGGGGGGAGGATCAGAGCCAGCCATCTCCTGCACACCACTGCTGCANGGAACAGGCCATGAGTCAGCTGCGAGCCTGGGGGCATCTCCTGCACACCACTGCTGCAGAGGCTGCTCTGGAGGGCTGCAGGAGGCCCCGGGGGGACTTCCACCACCCTGGCACCTGGGGGGAAGGAGCAGGGCTGGAGCAAGAAACAGGAGACTTCTGGAGTGACGCCTTAGGATTTTAGCTTTTATATTTTCATATATGTGTAATCCTGCAATTCTTTAGTGTGTAACTCTGAGCTCCATATAGAGCGTGAGCAACTGCTTTTCCCATTTTGGTCAGACACAACAATTCCTCTCCAGGCCTGAGAATCAAGGACACCTCACTGTCTCAGGGAAATGGAAACAAAAGTGAGCTGGGGGGGAGCAAACTGAGAGAATGGGACTGCACTGCCTGCAGCTGGAATTGGACAATTAACCTCTGATATGCAAATGGACAAAACTTATATCTGTCCCAAAAACGTGTGGCTGTGTCCATCCTGGGTGCAGTCTCTGTGAGACTCCTGCACTGCCCAAGGTGTACCCTGTGACGGCCTTTTAATAAATCCCTGCCCTTTATCCTTTCACTCTGCCCAGCCTCTGCTCCAGGTCAAGGATGCCTCTACAAGGCATCAGGAGAGAATCAAGAGTAAGTTCCTGACCCAGCTGACCAGGGGAGACATCCTTCTGGTTCCTGATGGCCAAGGAACACCTGGTCAGGGATGTGAAGGTGGAGAGAAGCCTTGGCTGCAGAGCCCATGGGACTGTGAACCTGAGTACCCCAAGAGAAGTGACCAACACCAAGAGGAGGATCAAATCCCTGAACTTAAGAGAGAAGATTTTGGGCTGTTCAGGGATCTGCTTGGCAAAATCCCATGTAAGACTGCTCTGGAGGCCAGGGAGGCCAGGACATCTGCACTTCTATTGTGTGAGACTTTCAGTGGGCACCCAGCATCAACCCCAAAAATCATCTGGATGCAGGCTGGGCAGATAAATGACCAAACATGCATGAAAACAGAAAAAAATCTGACTGCAAACCAACCACTGTGTGCTATAAACACCTGAACACATCAGGATACCTTCAGCCCTCCCTGCAGAACAGCTGTCTGTGTGCAGGGATCTCCCCTTGAGCAGGGCCATCCCTCAAGACACCCCTCACCTGACACCAGGCATTGATGGGCTGGCAGGTGACATTTTTTGCAGACATGTGACATTTAAGGCACGTACACAATAATCTTTGTATCCCATACCAAGTGTAGTAAATAGTACTGACCACCAATCCAGCAGCACTTACTCAATATTTTCCACACCCAAATTTATGGCTCAGAACTCAATAAACTCCACTAACTCTGTCTGAGTGGCCTCTGGCTCTTCTCCTGCCACTCCCCTGCCCCTCGGAGCCAAAGGGATTTTAGGGACCCCCTTTGGGTGCCATGGACAGCAGGTGGTGACAGCCACACTGGGGTGTGTGAGCCAGAGGGATGTGGGATGAAGGAGTCACTCCCCAGGAACTGGGGCACTTCAGAACTGCTCAGCGCTGTGAGCTCTGGTGTGCTGCCTTGCAGGCTTCCAGAAGCTCCCTGCACATGACCAGCACACACTGACCTGACCATTCAGAGCACCCGGGAGCCTGTCTGAAGCTGGCAGTGAAATATTTCTGCTCTTGATGCCGCATCAGGACCAGGGAGTTACAGAAAATGGAGATGTAAGTGACCTGAAATAGTCATCTTGTTGTTTTCCTCTTAATGAGGACCAGCTCTTCCCAAACCACTGCCAGCAGACACCTCTCCACTGTTTTCTTACCCCAGCAATGGCAGAGAAGTTTTGTTGGCACGTTTTGTTGACAGGCTGTGTGCTGCTTTACCATTACTAACATCAGCAAGTCCTCCCCTCATTTCTGCCATCTCTTTGCCTTGATGTAATTCAAACCTGGCCTTCCTTTTCCTGACACAGAGCTTGTGCCTTTCTTCCTCCCAGTGCCTGGTATGATGTCTTCCCTCAGGCAGCTCCCCCCGGATTTGGCTGGACTGCTGGACTGCAGCCACGAGGCCCCAGAGCTGAAACAGCTCAAGGACCCCGCTCAGAGCCCCCTCCCAGCACGGCTCAAGCAGGACAGAGCAGGAGAGCACAAACCAGCTGGGAGTGTTTGCAGCTGGAGGAGCTTTTAGGCCTTGGGGAATGCTGTGGATGTGTGGCGTGGTCACCCCAAGGATGGGGGCTGAGGAAGAGGAGAGGGATGCTGAGCTTCATCCTCACTTCTGCTGCCACCAGTGCTGGGGTGGGGAGGGACTGGAGCTGTTCCAGGGGCCACTCAGGGCAGGTCATGTCCTTCTACCCTGGAGCCCTGTTGCTCTCAGCCTGGATCTTTCTCAGCAAAGATTTAGTTTGGGATAAATGACAGTGCTGCCAATGGTACCACAGTGCCTGTGATGACTTATGATTTTAGCTTTTATATTTTCATATATTTGTAATCCTGCAACTCTTTAGTGTGTAACTCTGAGCTCCATACAGAGTGTGAGCTACTGCTTTTCCCATTTTGGTCAGACACAGCAATTCCTCTCCAGGCCTGAGAATCAAGGACACCTCACTGCCTCAGGGAAAGGGAAACAAAAGTGAGTTGGGGGGGAGCAAACTGGGAGAATGGGACTGCACTGCCTGAAGCTGGAATTGGACAATTAACCTCTGATATGCAAATAGACAAAACTGATATCTGTCCCAAAAACGTGTGGCTGTGTCCATCCTGGGTGCAGTCTCTGTGAGACTCCTGCACTGCCCAAGGTGCACCCTGTGAAGGCCTTTCCATAAATCCCTGCCCTTTATCCTTTCACTCTGTCCAGCCTCTGCTCCAGGGCAGCCTCTACAAGGCATCACCTGGAATGACCTGTACTGTACCCAGACACTGGGCTCCCACCCAAATGCACAGATTTGTCACTGGGTTCACCAGGAACACCCTTGTTTGGGGCAGGACTAGGAGCAGTGGGGCTGATGTGTGCCCCACACACTGCTGGGGGTGCCCTGGCTCGGTCAGAGCTTGGTTTGTGCCATGGGATAAGTGTCTCTGGAGAGGGGCTTTGGACAAGGGGCTGGAGTGACAGGACAAGGGGACTGCCTTCACACTGACAGAGGGCAGGGTTAGGTGGGATATTGGGAAGGAATTCTTCCCTGTGAGGGTGCTGAGGCGCTGGCACAGGGTGCCCAGAGAAGCTGTGGCTGCCCCTGGATCCCTGGAAGTGTCCAAGGTTGGACAAGGCTTGGAGCAACCTGGGACAGTGGAAGGTGTCCCTGTCCCTGGCAGGGACTGTGACGGGAAGTTCTCTAAGGTTCCTTCCAACCCAAAGCCTCCTGTGACTCTCTGGATGTCTGGTCAGCTGCAAGGGCACTGCAAGTGCAGCTCATCTAACACAGCCTGTCTTTGCCATGCATTTAAATCCATCTAAGAATCACTTGGGAGCACAGCAGCTTGGCTGAAACCACTCCTAGCCGTGAAATTAAGGATAAATGTCTGGATTTCCAGAGCCACCCATGTTTCTTCAGCACCTCCACACGTGTTTCCACGGGCAGTGCTTCTGCAGGCAGCAGAGCTGTTTGGAAGAACAAGCTATGAACAACAATCAGATCTAAATACAGCAATTTCTTTGGAGAAAGGAAAAACTACTTTTCCTGGGGATTTGGCAAGCTCCGGCGAAACCAGTAGTGGCGCGCTGCTGGGACTCCTTGGCTGCAGGGACGCGTTCCCCAAGCTCTCTTACCAGTTCATCCTCACACTCCTCCCGTGCGAGCCCCTCGTCCTCGCCCTCGTCCCCGTTGAGCGGCTCCTCGGCGGCGGCCTCGGCCTCGGACGCCGTGTCCTCCTGGGACACCTCGCTCCTGCTGCTCTCCGCCTTCTTCCGGGCCTCTGCGGGGACACGGCCGGATCAGGGCTGGGAGCGGCCGCGGCCTGAGCCCGGCTCACTGAGCCCCCGCAGCCACTGCCGGGAAATAACACCGGGGGAAAGGCTTCCTGCGAGGGGCAGCCCTGCTGATCGTGAGGAAGCGGCCTGGGACACCGCGGAGAGGGCAGAGAAGGATCTGCAGCCCCCAGCAGGACTGTGGGAGCCAGGCGGGATAGGGATAGGGATAGGGATAGGGATAGGGATAGGGATAGGGATGGGATAGGGATAGGGACAGGGACAGGGATAGGGATAGGGATAGGGATAGGGATAGGGATAGAGATAGGGATAGGGATAGGGATAGAGATAGGGATAGGGATAGGGATAGAGATAGGGATAGGGATAGGGATAGAGATAGGGATAGGGATAGGGATAGAGATAGGGATAGGGATAGGGATAGAGATAGGGATAGGGATAGGGATAGAGATAGGGATGGGGATGGGGATAGGATAGGATAGGATAACATAGGATAGGGTAGGATTGGATAGGGACAGGACGGGACGGGATAGGATAGGATAGGATGGGATAGGATAGCATAGGATAGGATAGGATAGGATAGGATGGGATGGGATGGGATGGGATGGGATGGGATGGGAGGGGGGGGGGGGGGA
>VWPU01011338.1:26991-75804 GCA_013398955.1 Callaeas wilsoni
GGATAGGGATAGGATAGGGATAGGGATAGGGATAGGGATAGGATAGGGATAGGGATAGGATAGGGATAGGGATAGGGATAGGGATAGGATAGGGATAAGGATAGGGATAGGGACAGGGATAGGATAGAACAGATTAGAATAGAATAAAATAGAATTGGGATGGGACGGAGCAGGATAGGATAGGACAGAATAGGGTAGGATAGGATAGGACAGGATAGGAAAAGGATAGAATCGAATATGAATAGGAATGGATAGAATAGAATAGAATAGAATAGAATAGAATAGAATAGAATAGAATAGAATAGAATAGAATAGAATAGAATAGGGCTAGGATAGGAAAAGAATAGGAATGGAATGGGAGTAGAATAGAGTAGAATAGAATAGAATAGAAGAGAGGATAAGATAGGACAGGATACAATACGATAGGGTATGACAGAGTAAAACAGAATAGTAGAACAAAAAAAGGCAAACTAAAAAATACAAACTATATGACAAAAGAAAAAAAAAATCTTGTAATTTTAAACCCAAACTCTGTAATTTCAGGAGTTTTGGTGTGTAATTTTGGTCTGTGATTCTACCCTGGAACCTGGGGGTTGACACTTTCCTTCAAGAGCCAGGAGGAAGTTGTGATGCCCAAGGCCAGCCCCGAGGCACCCCCTCACCCACTGACCTGCAGACAGCTTCTGTTCCTCAGCAATCTGCTCCAGCCGGCCCAGGAGAGCATCGATGTTGGATTTGATCTGTGTCAGCTCAGTTTTGATTGTCTGCAGCTCGCTGCTCTTCACTTGGAGGGAGGGAGGAGGGAAAGGAAGGCACTCAGTGCCCTGCAGAGCAGCCCCACCCCACCCTGGGTACCTCCCTCAGCTGGCAGAAAAACCACGGAGGAACCCCAGGCTGGAAACACGGAGGAACCCCAGGCTAGAAACTTGCTGGGAAACCGGCAGGGAAGCTGGGGGGCTGCTCCCCAAAGAGCCTGTGGGTGCCATGTCCAGGCAGGCTGAGGAGGCTGACCCCAGGCTGCGGCACGCTCGGGCTGTACCTGCACCTTTCCCAGCTGCACCCCCCGCAGCTGGGCTGCTGTCTGCAGGTGTTTGGGGCTTTCTGAGGTTTATTTGGGAGGTCCCCGTGCTGGCCCACACGAGTCCCCAGCCCCGGCACATACTCACACTTGAGCTTGGCCGAGCTGTTGGCGATGGCGGCCGACCTGGCGAAGAGCTTGACCGGGAGCGTGGCCTTGACGCGCCGCACCAGGGGGATGGTGACCCGCGGCCGCTTCACCGGCACCACCCGCGGCACCGGGGACACCCGGCCCCGGTACTCGAAGATCCTGACGGGAGGGAGCGGTGTGGGGCTGGGACAGCCCTGCCATGGGGTGCTCCATGCTGAGCCCTCGCAGCGTTCCCGGTGATTGGGGCCCAACCCCGCAGGCTGGGCTGGAGCCCCTGCCCCACATCCCTCCCTCCCCTGCCCCACAGAGCCCCTCGGGCTGGCGCCTCACCTGTCGTAGAAGTCGTCTCTGTAATAGTCATAATCGAAGTCGTAGCCACTGCAGAGACAGTCAGGGCATCGTGGGTTAATTAGTGCCGGTAATTCATTATTATTGCTCCCTCTCTGCCTGCTGAGTGCCCCTGGGGCCATCAAGCGTGAATACATTGATCCCCCTTCATAAGGGACTCGCCTGGCTGCTGGGAAGTGGGCTGAGCCCAGAAGGAAGATTTGGGGGGCTGAAGGCACTGGAGAGGATGATGTTGGCAGAGCAGTGTTAACCTGGTTATCTCAAGGAGGAGCAAGAAGACGGGTGTGGAGAAAAGTCGGGACAAGGGGGATATTTATGGGGATATTTATTGATTTAAACCTCTCTCCCCTGAGCCAGACAATGCCCATGTGCTATTTTCTTAAGCTTGAGCTGCATTTTAACCCGAAGTAGGAGCACTTCCCAGTCCCTGGAGACCCAGTACCACACTTTCCCCCTTGCTGGTTTTTCACAAGGCAGGACAAACCAGGTGGTTTGACCCTACACACTGGTACGAGCTGGCCCAGCTGAACACAGCCCCTTCCCTGCTGTGCCGAGGCTCATTCAACACTGGCCAAGTCAGATGTGATGCTGGTGGTCCCCTCTCTGCTCTGAACAAACAGAATTAGTGCAGCCCCAGAAAGCAAAGTCTGTCCTGCCTCCTGGAAGTGTCTGAAGTGTCTGAAAAGAATGGGAAGAATGAGAGCTTGATGGGGGGAGAGGGGAGGGCTCAGCCACGAGGAAGGATGATCACCCCAGTGTGTAGCTGAGAGTTAATTTGGTGTCCTGCATCCTTGACAGAAGTGACAAGAACAACGTGTGGCTGACTGGGATGGCTGGTGGGAAGCGTGGTTTGGACCAGGAATTCCAGGCTGCACCCAGCAGGTCTGTCCTGCCTGTTCTGGCATTGAGCTTCCCAGCCAGTGCTTAGTTTCAGTAACTGGCTGGCTCCCTAAATATGATTTTTTCATGCTCCCTGGCTTCTCCAGATGCCTGTGGCAGGCCTGGGGGGACCTGAGCACCTGTGGATGGTTGGAAACACCAGAGCTGTTCTGGGGCCAAGGAGCTGGTGCCAGGGTTAAGGACAGGGAGGTGGCTCGTGCACCTCCTGCCCCAACCATGCCCTGCCATGGGGACTTCAGTGAGGAGGTATTGCATAAAGCTGGGCAGCTGCTGCCTGTGGCACTCCCAGCTGGCTGAGCATGGGATGGGAGTGCAGGATCTCACTCCTGAGCAAGGACACTGGTGGGGAGATGTGACTGTGCAGGTGTAATCACCACAACCCTTCCAGATTCCACTGCGTGGCAGGAAAGAGCCATTTTTGTCAGATGAATTCCAGATTCTTTTCAGGCGCCCTCCCCTTCTGACCACAGTTGTAGCCAAAATTCCTCCTTCTCAGAGGAGACAGGAATACCCCACAGCCTCTGTCCCAACCACTGCATGATCTGTGTTTACTTATCCCCTCTTCTGGATTGAAAGGGAAAGGCAATTCCTCGCAGGGCAGCTGTGGCTGGAATGAACCCGGCTGTTTGTGGGGCTGAGGGGATGGACAGCATGGAACGAGGCTCTGCCATGGAGCTTTCTGTGATGGGTAACTGGGTTTCTGTTCTAACCTGGGGTGAAACCTGGAGATACAAAAACTCTCCAAGAAAATAGCTCCCCTCAGCCTGCCAATTCACTTTGATCACTGAGGATGTTTGACTCCAGGTCTGTGTGAATCCAATAAATACAAAATACCATCAAAATAGGAAGCCATTTGAAAGGAAAATTGAAGTAGGATGCTTCTATGCTGTCAGACTCTTCCTCTTCAATTTCTTCCCCCTCCTTAGATGCAACTCAAATGAAATTGCTGCAATTTTGTAATATTTTCAATCCTGACAGGCTCTGGTGAAGTGCTTCTGGCTTTCTCCAGCAGAGTCAGTGTTCTCCCCAGTCCCAGGCAAGAGGAGACAGTGGCATCTCCCTGTGGCCCCAGGCCTCTGAGTGGGTTGAAGCAGTGCCTTTATCCCCAGGACAGACTCCCTCCACGAGGAGCTGCTCTTGCTGGGCAGCTCCCTGTGGCTTGGAGACCACGAGGCAGCTTTGGAGCACTTGTTCATAAACACAAAGCTTGGGGGTGCTTGGCAAAATTTTGAGACACCCAAATTCCTTTGTCCTGACCCCAGCGCACACTCCTGGTCTGAGCTGGCTTCTCCTCCAAGCCTTTGCTCCCTGGCAGAGCTGTGGGATCAGCGCATGGGCAGCTCCACGGGGCCGTGGGGATGGAGAGGAGCTGCAGCTGCAGCCCCAGCACACAGCACTGCCCTGCTGCTGCCAGCACTGATGCCTTAGGATTTTTGCTTTTATATTTTCATGTNCAGCACTGGTGCCTTAGGATTTTAGCTTTTATATTTTCATATGTTTGTAATCCTACAATTCTTTAGTGTGTAACTCTGCGCTCCACACAGAGTGTTAGCTACTGCTTTTCCCATTTTGGTCAGACACAACAATACCTCTCCAGGCCTGAGAATCAAGGACACCTCACTGTCTCAGGCCCTGAGAAATGGAAACAAAAGTGAGTTGGGGAGGAGCAAACTGAGAGAATGGGACTGCACTGCCTGAAGCTGGAATTGGACAATTAACCTCTGATATGCAAATGGACCAAAGTTATATCTGTCCCAAAAACGTGTGGCTGTGTCCATCCTGGGTGCAGGCTCTGCGAGACTCCTGCACTGCCCAAGGTGCACCCTGTGAAGGCCTTTCCATAAATCCCTGCCCTTTATCCTTTCACTCTGTCCAGCCTCTGCTCCAGGGCAGCCTCTACAAAACATCAGCACTGTCCTCAGCACAGCCTGAGGACAAGGAATGGAGCTCTGAACGGGGTGGGCACCTTCATCTCCAGCACTGACCCCGCCCTGAGGTGTCTGGGCAGCTCTGCTCTGCTCCTGGGCTCAGCTCCAGCACCAAGGGGAGGAAGCTCAGCCTCAAATATCTGTAGATCCAACCTGGAGAAGGTTGGAGAAGAGCTGGAGAAGGATGGAGATGCCCAAAAGCTCAGGTGAAGCCCTAAGCCTCTTCCCAGACCAGTCAGTCTGCTGGACAAAGTGGCCAATGAACCTTGTCGATGTTATTACGCTGTGTTATTCCCTATTTCTGTTGGGAATGTGGGAGCAAAGCTGGGCAGCCCTGTTTTCCTGCTGGGAATCACTCCTGGCAGTTCTGCAGGGCATTCCCAGAGGCAGTGGGAGGGTCACACCTGGACTGCAGGGCAGGGGCCCCAGGGCATCTGTGGGTGCAAAGCCCAAGGGTGAGGGGTTCTCCTGCCCTGGCCCTGAATCTTTATGGGATTGGAGACACTCCCACCGTTTCAAAAGGAGTCAGGGCAAAATTACCCCAGGGAACCGGTCCTGACCTCCCAAAACACGAACCCCAGCCTCTGCAGTGCTGCTTCGCTTCCTGCTGACCACGGGACAGCCCTCAAGGAAGGCAGGGGGCTGGAATGAGGGAGTTGGGGCAGCCTGTGGCTGTATGACCCTGCTGTAACACACCAGTCACTCATGGCTTAACAGATGATGCCAGGGAGGCAGTGGCTGGATGCTTTCAGCAGCATCCCTGGAATCAGGCTTTGAGCACAGGGCAGGTCTTCCAGGATGAATCCAAGAAAAAAGCTGGTAAAAAGCCCTGGCATGGCTGATTCGCTCTGAAAATTCCACTGCACGTAGGACACACCCTCCTGAGACTGAGGGATCATTCCTCAGCGACCTGGCAGGTCTGTCTTTGTGTACAGGAATAGTTTTTGCTGTTTTTCGTTCAGCTGGTGACACTGCAGCCTTTGAAAACAAAGCAGAGACAACCAGGGTGAAGGCTGGAAAGCAGGAACACCATGTTTCCACCTCCTGATGCATTGCCTCTGCTTTGTTGGCCTTTAGCAAGCAAACAGCATTTATACTGACTCAGGTTCAGTTCCTAACTGAAGGGTGATTGTTTGCTTGTGCTGCCTCTCCATCGTGTTTGTGGGGCCACTTCTGAGCCTGGACCTGAACAGCAAATGTGCATTTGAGCACCTGTGCTTTAATTACTGCCTGATACTGCTCATCATGAGCCCCACACTGAGCTCAGCTCGACCCTTCTGTCATGGCATTACTGCAGCAGGCAAGGAAATACCTGCTGGAAAGCTGCTTGGAAAATGTGGCATTGATCAAACGGTGATCTCGTGGGGCTGTGTGAGACTCCTTCCTCCTGCACACAGCCAAGGCAGTGGGAAACAAAGGAATGTGGGATGAAGCCTGGCATTCCCAAAGTGCTGGGGTTGCTGTAGGCTGGGACATCACTGCTCACCTCCCCCTCTGCCCCAGGGCTGCTCTCAGCCCTGTCCACGTGGATTTGGCACTGGGATGTCACTGCTGCAGCACCCGGGCCTGGGAGGGGTGTTTGGGGATGGGCTGACACCAGCTTTGGGTGTAACAGGATGGATGCCAGTGTTCACTGGCTGTGTCAGTCAGTCAGCAGTGGTTTGTCCCTGTCACCACTTCAGAGACCCCTCCTGGGGCCACTGAGCTGCAGACACCCAGCAGCTCTTGCTCGGGTTGTCCTCTCTGCCCTTTTGGCCATGGAGCAGCTTTAGCCCCAGCACTGCAGGGCAGGGCAGAGATTTGTGCCTCCAAAAGCCCAGAGTGGCACTGGCAGAGCCACCTTCCCTTCCCAGCCAGCTGACAGCAAGGTGGGAGCACTGGCACCCACCTGAACGTGGCCCCAAATACCCCAGGAAATCCTGTCCAGGCATTTGCCGTGCAGGTAAATAAAAGTGTTGGCAGAAGGCAGATTTGGAGAGGCAGCGAGTGACTCCCTGGGGACACGGTCACAGCAGCTCATTCCCCAGCCACCCCCAGGGCAGCACGGCCACGTCTGTGGTGGTGGCCAGGGCGCCAGGCAGGAGCAGCCAGGGACCCTCCCTGTGCAAAGGGATGCTCTGGGAAGGGCCAGAGGGAGGGAGGGAAGGAGGCCCAGAGATCCAAGGGTGGAGGAGAGCAGTGATGGCAGCAGGGCTTTGTATGGAGTGAAGGTGCCTTGTGTGGAGACACCTGAGAAAACTGACGGTGGCATGAGCCTGGGCGGAGGTGGATGGGAGGCCACGTCCCCAAGGACTTCTGTTAAACACCTGCACACCCCCCTGGGCTGGTGGACAGGTAAAAATGTCACGACTGTTGCTTCCTCTGTGTTCAAAATAGAATTTCCCTTGCCTTGCCTTCCCCTCGACCCTCCCATGCAGACTTGGAGCGAGGCAAAGCAAAACCCAGCCTTTGGAAAAAACCTCTGCTGTGTTTAACACAGCACTTCTATAAATTACAGTGGTGTGATTTTTGAAGTCTAACATTTAGAAGAATTGATGGTGGTTTGGGAAGCTGTAACCACAGCTCGCTGCAAACCTGAATTCCCTGTTTTCCAGGAGATATCATAAGTTCTGCCAGTCCAGATGGCAAAGTTTTAATCTGACAGCCAGTCTGGGATGAAATATTGCTGGAGCTCGGAGCAGTGCAGTTCTCTGGCCCATATTTTAGCATATCCATATTTGTGGGAGGGAGCAAACATCTCTCTCAGCAGTCTGGAAGTCTGAAATATTGGTCATTCCAGAGGAAGGGATTAGTGCTCCAGGCACGGGTGAGCAGTAAATGAAAAGCTCGTTAGTGCAAGATGTATGGAAGGAGCTGATGTGTGTTACAGCCCCAGCCCCACGTGAGCAGTCCACGTGCAGCTGAACAGCAGGATTTGTGTCATCTCTGTTCCCACCTCCTTCCCCTCAAGTGGCATCCCCGGGAATCCAGAGGGCCACGTCCTGTGAAGCTCCAAAGGGTCGCAGGGTGGGAGGGGAAATGTGCCTGAGAGCTGCACAGGGGGAGCTCGGCTGAGAGGCTGCTGGAAGGAACCCAGAGATGCCCTGTGGGTGGTGGGAGGCTGCTGGGGCGCTGGGGGGGTCTGGTTGTGCCAGAGCTGCGTTTTCTAACCAAGATTTGCCATTCCACAGCACACTGGTGCAGAACCACATGGCTGAGTCTGAATCACACGGTTCTCTTCACCCCTCACACTTTTTTCTTCTTTTTGTGGAAAAATCTGCAGTTCTCTCAAGATTTCCCCTTTTGCTACACCCACCTATAACCCCAATACTGATTTTAGTCTTTTCTTCCCAACCTCACACCTTCCAACTCCTGACTCAGCACCTTGGTCTCCTCACCACGAGACTGGCATCGAAATTATGACAGTTTATAAATAAAATGCATTTGGGGACCTTGTTATTTGATTTTGGGTTCCTGAACCTGCAGGGCACTCCTGAAATACCTTTTCAAGTTTCCTCTTCTGCACCCAGAAGCAAGAACTTAATGAGTTTCTCCTGCATTCCCCCGACTCCAGAGTCTGAGGCTTCAATGAAAATCTTCACCTCTTGCAGAAATAATGATAAATTTTCTCCAGCTGAGGGCTCACTGGCATCTGTAACCCATTCCATGTGCCACAGACCTCTCCATGTCCCACCTGTCCCTCCTGTCCCCTCGATCCCTTGGTCACTGCTCCTCAGAACAGGCTCCCTTGGGACTTCCCCCGGCCACCTCCTTGGTTCACCTCCATTCGTCACCCCAAGGGCTTCCCACTTTCTTCCCTTCTTCTCTCCCTTTGACAATCATTTTTTTCTTTCCCTAAATTATCCCTGTTCCCTGTTTTCCCCCCACACCCAGCACCTCTGTGCCCACTCCTGCTCCCTGGCTGGAGGGGGGTGCTCCTCTTGCTACCCCTCCTCTGGTGCGGTTAAAGCAGGTACTGCCCACCCTTCTCCAGGTCCAACACCTGCACAGGGGGCCCACGCCCAGGACATCTCCCACAGCACCACAGTGGGGCTGGCACTGCCCAGGAAAGGAGCCCTTGGGAGAAGCTGTGGATGTGCAGCAGTGTCCAGGCTGCTGGGGGCAGGGAGCAGGGAGCTCAGGGCAGGGGCTGGGGAGTGCTGGAGGGCAAACACCAGCCCAGAGACCTCAGCATCGTGGTGAACACCTACCTGTACAAGGCAGAGGCTGCTCTCTTCAGCCCTTTGGGTCTGTTGGGTTTGGGCTCCCCGGCCATGTTGATGTCTGCAAGGAAGGGACACGCAGCTGTGACACGGCACGGCCCCGGCCGCCTTCACCTGTACCTGGGCACGGAGCTGGGGAGGATGCACACAGCCCCGCCAGAGAGACATGAGCTCCTCCACACCCCCCACCCACCCCCTGGTGGGGCCTCTTGGGGCTCCGCAGGAAGGTGAATAAACCCTTGCACTTGGCAAACCTCTTCCTTGTCCTTTCCAGAGCCACTCATCATCCCCCGGGCAGTCAGCACCCTGCACACGGTCCAATCCACACACACAAATCCAGAGCAGGCTTCTCAGGAGAACTCGGAGTGGACAGGCAAAATCCAAACCTGCTGCTGACTGCTGAAAATCCACCCCTTGATCCTTCGGGAACAACAAGGAATGCTGGGCACAAGGCAGCTGGGCACTGCTGTGATCTGGCTGTGTTCCACTCTGCACAGGGTGCCCGTGCCTGCAGCTGCTCTCGGAGCAGCATCTTCTGCCAGGGGAGGGGAGAATGAGCTCCTCTAACCCCCTGAGGAAGCTCCTTGGCCTTGGTGCCAAACGTGCTCTTGATGTGAGAATAAAATGACACGACCAATTTCATGGAGGTGCCAAGAGCCCGGCAAGCCAACATCGGTTGATGTCAGAGCCATGTTGAGCCAGAGCTCAGAGAGGTGAGTGGCTGCAAATTCCCTGCTGGCTTCTCCAATCAGCCCTAAACCCTGTTGGTTCTTCAGGTCCTGTGTGTCTAAAGAGGTGTCAGACCTCTGGGCACGTCAGATCTGAGCTGAGTGAGACAGGATTTCCTCATGTGGACCAGCACTGCCAAGCCCACCACAAAGCCACAGTCCTCAGACATGGCAGGAATAAAGAGAAAGGAATATTTATGTAAAAAGACTCCTCATATTTCAAAAATCCAAGTAGTGGAAGGTGAGGGAGTGAAAGACCAGCTGCTGAGTCCATGGGGTTGGTAAGAACCCTGTTCATCAGCTGGTGCCAGGCCGGTGATCTCCAGGAGCTCGGAGGAGCCACATCTGTGTTTCTGGAAAAGGCTGGGTGGGTTCAGGGCACTCCTCATCACAGGTGGGTCACCTACTCAATGTGTTGGTCCTCAGGGGTCTGTCTTGACCTGCCCTGAGGGACCTGGTCCCCTACAGAGAACCAGGGACTGAGAGTGTCCCACCCATGCAGCTCCAGGAGACCAGTGCCCCACAGGAGCATTGGGATGGACCAGAGAGGTGGTGAGAGAAAAACATCCCAGAATGGTTTGGGTTGGAAGAGATCTTCCCTGAAAGCTCATCCAGTCCCACCTCTCTGCCATGGGACACCTTCCACTGTCCCAGGGTGCTCCAAGCCCCGTCCAGCCTGGCCTCAGACACTTCCAGGGATCCAGGGGCAGCCACAGCTTCTCTGGGCACCCTGTGCCAGGGCCTCCCACCCTCACAGGGAGGAATTTCTTCAATCATGCCTTGCTTTCTGCTACCTGCACCTTAGGGGGCATCCAACCAACTTTTAGCACATCGGGCCATTTAAGGGTTTTATTTTTTTTGTGCTTCATGAAGGGACTTTATGAGGAAATGTGGATAGGTGGGTCCACACACCACCAAAATAAAGAGCCTACAAAGTGATCCAAAGGAACATGCTGCTGACTTGGTTATTAACCAGGAAAATCATCCTCAGGAGCACAGGAAGGCTGCAGCAGTGCTGGGATGAGCTGAGCAGGAGGAGCACAGGCTGCACACTCAGGACACCACTCTGGACAGGGACATGCTCCCGCTGCCCAAGGCCTTGCTGTGCAGTTCCCTGGCCGCCTTTTAGGTCTGTCAGGAGACTTCACTCCTGCTGAAGCTGGAGCTTAGACCCTTTCTGAGCTTGTACAGCAAATGCGGTGGCTCAGCCATCGCACCGAGCGCTCCTCTGGAGGCACGTTCCCATCAGAGCCCGCGTTTTCCTTGCTGCCTTCCTCTCTAGACCCTCTCCTTCCCAGCTGCAGGAGTGTTGAGCCTGAATGGTGAGAGGGCTGCATGTGGCCACAGGGCAGGTCCAGGGCCAGCTGCTGCCAGCGGGAACATTTCACACACAGTCTCCTTTCTGAGCCTGCTGAGCCACCAAGGCTGCTGGCACTGCAGGGAACAGAGGGATCAGTCCTTCCTCGCTGCAGCCCAGAACACATCCCTGCCCAGCTGCAGCTCCCTGGCTGTGCACCCTTTTTGCATCTCGCCAGCTGCGAGTCACTGCTCCTGCGGACTGGAGAGCCCCCGACAGCACCAGGCTGGGGAACACCCTCCAAGGGAGAGGCACTGGAAGCCCAGGAGGGGAGAAGGACAACAATTAGCTGCATTTGCTGGTTCTCACTGCAACCAAGAGCCCTGTGGAGCCCTCACCGGCACATGCCAACAGCAGGGAATTCATACTCCCATTCATACTCTCAGCTATGGTGGTGATGGGCAGTCAGATCCCACAGGATTCCCTTGAGAGTGAAAAAGGAGAGACGAGAGCCCAGCATGCACATCAGCCTGGACAGATTTTGCATCTCATTCCCATTCTGGCTCCCTCCTCTACATCACTGACTCCATCTGCCCACCCCAAGGCAGTACTGATCCCTCCTGCTCATATCCAGGCACCTGTTCCCACACTAAATGGGGAGGTTGTGCTTTATCCAGTTCACACGGCAGGGGGAGGGGATGGTGTGGATCCAGCTCCCTATGGCAGCTGCCTCCTGCAGTGACTGGGGTCTGGAGAAGGCACTCCAGAGGTTGCCAGGACCTGCAGGGACAGTCCCTTCAGCAGGGTGTCTGCCATGCCCCCTGGCAGTCCCAGCCTGTCCTCCCTCTCCACATTCCTACACGGCCATCCCTCCTCTTTTTAGAGAAAAACTTCCAACCTTGATTGCCTAACCACAGCTCTTCTCTGCTGGGCTCTCCTGCAAGGGGAGCATCCCAGTGCTCACTCCTCCAGGAACAGCAAAGGGAAGCCAGATGAGCCCTCCTGTGCTCAGACAGGCCCGTGAAGGGCAGGCAGGTGAAGGGCAGCTGAGCTTGCACCTCACCCAGGACATGCACAGGACACCCAGCTATCACACAGTCCTTCTGCCTCCTTTTGGAATTCCAGGCCTTTGGGACCAGCAGAGGTGAGAGGTTTCAGGAGGTTTTCTGAGAGGACGTTTTTCTCATGGCAAACCTTTCATCTCTCTCATCAGCTAAGTGAGCACGTGCTCCCTGTCTCTTGGCCACATCTCCTGTATCTGTCTGGAGCACCACACGGAGCTCCTGGGGTCCCCAAGGCCCTCCTCATCCTGTCTCAGGCTGCACATGTGGGCAACATCTGGGCTGGAAGCATTCCTGGCACGCTGAGCTCTGCCAGGTCTGTAGCTCTGCTCTCTGGAGCACAAGAGAAGTGAGCAGAAGATTCTGGTATCTGGATAAACCTCAGGGGAAGCAGCACAGCCTCAGCACAACTTCTTACCTCAGGCTGCTGTGCCAGCAGCAGGGTGGGAATGGGCTGCAAATCGCTTTCCTGGGTGCCCACTGCCCTCAGCAGACTTGGAAATCACCATTTTTCATTAACAATCCTGTCCCCAGTTCCAATTCCCAGCTCAGAGCTGGTGACAAGAGCATCTCAGAATATGACACCTCAGAGCAATCTGCAGAGCAAGGATGCAGCTGGGGGGATTTCTTGTTAGTTCTCATCCCACAGCAGTGCAGACGTGGGGGGAAGTTCTCTCATTTAACATCTGCTGAATGAAATTAGGCTGAGCTGGTCTGGATATCAGCTCTCCTGACAGGCTGAGGGTAAGGCCTGGTCCTGGAAGGGAATCACTGAATCACAGAATGGTTTGGGTTGGAAGGAACCTTAAAGCTCATCCAGTTCCAGCCCCTGCCATGGGCAGGGACACCTTCCACTATCCCAGGGTGCTCCAAGCCCTGACCAACCTGGCTTTGGACACTTCCAGGGATCCAGGGGCAGCCACAGCTTCTCTGGGCAGCACTCTCATAGGGAAGAATTCCTTCCCAATATCCCATATAACCCTGCTCTCTGGCAGTGGGAAGCCATTCCCCCTTGTCCCATCCTATCTTTGATACCAGACAGTGTCTTTCCCCACGCTTGTTCTTCCCCAGCAGTTCAAGGACAAGGCCATGGGATGATCCAGAACTGTGGTTTTGCTGTTTGGCTCCTACAATCACAGCCTAGAGCTGAGGTTTTGGGCCACAACGTCACACACGCCTTTGATCCCATCCCACATGGGAGCTGGGAGCCTTCAGCCCCTTGCCTGGGGGTGGTGTTGGAATGCTGCTCTCCAGCTCTGTGCCTGGCCATGGAGCTGGGAGCCTTCAGCCCCTTGCCTGGGGGTGGTGTTGGAATGCTGCTCTCCAGCTCTGTGCCTGGCCATGGAGCTGGGAGCCTTCAGCCCCTTGCCTGGGGGTGGTGTTGGAATGCTGCTCTCCAGCTCTGTGCCTGGCCATGGAGCTGGGAGCCTTCAGCCCCTTGCCTGGGGGTGGTGTTGGAATGCTGCTCTCCAGCTCTGTGCCTGGCCATGGAGCTGGGAGCCTTCAGCCCCTTGCCTGGGGGTGGTGTTGGAATGCTGCTCTCCAGCTCTGTGCCTGGCCATGGAGCTGGGAGCCTTCAGCCCCTTGCCTGGGGGTGGTGGTGGAACGCTGCTCTCCAGCTCTGGATCCTGCTAACCCTGCCTTGCCACTCCGGCCCCGCTCGGTCATCGCTGGGTCATCTCCGACCCGCTCCGCAGATCCAGCATCTCAGGCTGACCTGGCCCTGGCCATCCCCCGACCATCCCCTACGGAACAACCACCCCAGCACGCCCCCGGACTCGCCGGGGCCGGGACTCACCCAGGGTCTGGCCGGCCAGCATGCGGCCGTTCTCGCCCAGCACGGCGGCGCGCGCGTGCCTCTCGTTGGAGTACTGCACAAAGGCGTAGCCCTTGTGCACGGAGCAGCCGACCACGCGCCCGTACTTGGAGAAGATGGTCTCCACATCCGACTTCTTCACCAGCGCCGTGTTGAGGTTGCCGATGAACACTCGCGAGTTGATGGACTTGGGGTCATTCTTGTTGGTGATGTTGCTCGTCTGCACCTTCAAGGACATCTTGGACACCTGCAAGGACACATGGGGGGTCAGGAGGGTGTGCGAGGGAATTCCCAGGAAAAGGGATGGGGGACAAATCTCTCACTGGAAGAAGCAGCTCCTCAATTTCAACTGGTCACAGCGGGGCAGATCCCACCTCCGAGAACCCCTGGGTGTTGGGAGACCACTGGCACAGTCAATCCTAAATTCTCGTTAGAAAATAATTGATCAGGCTGACATCTGGTTGGTTCTGTGCAGGGCCAGGAGTTGAACTTCAGTGATGCTTGTGGGATCCCTCCCAACTCAGGGTATTCTGTGATTCTCAGGTTGCTTGTAGGGGAGAAACCAAGATTTAAATCAGAATTTCACATCTAAGTAAAAGCTTTAATGCTGTCATACCAAAGCTTTTTCCTCTCTCTGCTAAATGACAATTCAAAGAACTGCTCCTTTTTGAAGCAGTCTGCATCCAGCACCTTGGTTCATGCCCAATTTTCCAGGCTTTCCCCTGCCAACACCTCTCAGCAGAGCCCAGCCCAGCCCTCACCATGCTCAGGGATGGGTTTGTCCCTGTGGGGCCACTCTTGCACCTGGAAGGGGACTTGGGATTTCTGGATAGAAATGAAGAGATTTAAGCAGTGATCAGCCCATGTGCTCCTGCTGGCACCTGCACAGCACTGCCTGCATGCCGAGCTTCGGGCTGGATTCTGTGTAAACAGGAGGTGTCACTGTTAGCTCGGAAATCACCATCAGCCACATCGGCTGGAAGCCACTCCAAGCCCCTTCCCGCAGGATTCCCGAGCTTCGTGCCTCGGGTAGCTCGTGGGCAGCCCCTGGGAACAGGTTTGCCCTCTGAGCACAAGGGACAGGGCTGGAAGTCGTGTGAAATCCAAGCCAGTGTGGCCTGTCTGCTCAAACTCCTGCAAAACCCACAGCTGCCCAGAGAGATCAGCTTGATTTCCACCTTCCAGGCCCAGGGGGATGCTTTGGGATCACCGCTGTGCTGCACACACAGAGAGTGGGATTTACCCGGGAACTGTGGAAGGTGTTTTGTGATGCACATTGAGGTGCTGCTCTTCCCCAGCCCCTTCCAGCAGCACCCACAGGTGTTCCCAGCCCCAAGGGCAACACCACCAGGGTGTCCACAACTTCTGGAGGTTCAGGGGTTGCACTCCTACCACAGGGCCTGGTGTCCCCTGCCTGGAGGTCCCCAGCGTCTGCCCTGGCTTTGGGGTTTTGGCTCTCTGGGCTCCAAGCCCAAGTCTGAGCAGCCTGGGCCGAGGTGGGGACGGTGGCAGCTGCCTGACTGCACGGGTGCAGCCCCGTGGACGCTGTCCCCCTGGTCCCCAAGCCCTGGCAGGCTGTGCTTGCCCCCAGCCCAGCCTGCCCGAGGCACTGTCGGGGCAGTGTGGGACGTTCCAGCCTTGCTGAGCCCGAAGCCACCGAGTTACCTTTCCTACACTCCTGCCCTGGCAGGCAGAGCCTGGCAGAAAGCCACAATATTTTGGGGTTGCATCCAAGACTTTCCAAAACTCCAGTCCTTCTTCTTCCCTGTGCTCTCCTGCAGAGATTCCCTACAGGACACGAAATTTCGGGTTGCTTCTCTCTCCTTTGTTAGGGGGAGAACAGCACCACACCCACCTCACCCTTTGCCAGGGGAGCCCCATTTTGGCTCCTCAGGGAGTGGATGTTTTGCCTTCTGAGCTCCCAGTCCCTTGGGATCTGCTCCTGCCACAGTCCCGCTCTGCCCGAGGGTAAGCATGAGTGTGTTAGGGCTCACCATCACTGCTCCAAATCCCAGGATCTCAAATTACAGTCCAGGACAGGGACATGGGAGGACATTGTCCCATCCTCACAGGCAGAGGGTGTTTGCAGCCTGACCCAGGAGCCACGGGATGCTGGAACAATCCCCCAGCAATGGGCTCTGTGCCCAGCTGCCAGGGGCACTCCTCCACCTTCCCACCTGGGAGCACAAAGAGCTGGACACTCCCTCCCTTTCACCACTTAAAGCCAGACCACACAGAGCACTGGAGACACCTGGCAAGTCTGAGCCTCTCTGTGAGGATGTGACTCCACGATAAATCTCCTCTGGCTCCAACCCCTGCGACTCCATTAAGCTGCCACTGAGGCTGGAAATAATCTTCCTGCTAAATCCAATAATAAAAAAAGAGAAAAGTTAGACTTTGTCTGAGTATTTTCCCTTTCACGCTTATGGATTAAAAGAGCCAGAGACTTCTGTTTTATTACTTTAAAACAAATTCCTGGCAGCCAGAGTTTTCCTAAAATCAGTAGGAAAAATAGCCAAAGGACAGGACTTTTAAAGGAATTTAAGTGAATTCAATTTTCAACCTTCGGCAAGTGGTGCTCCAACTTCCACCCCTCTATCAACCCTTGTTTAATGGTCTCTAATTGAACTTATTCTTGCAGTGCCACCTGGAAGAGGTTCCCAAAGGAAATTGCCCCTTTCCTGGTGCAGACGGGGAGAAACAGAGGCTTTTTCCAGCTCTGTGGTCACTCTGGGTACCCAGCTTGAGCCTCAAGGACTCATTTCACAGAAATCCTGAGGATCTGCACCAAGCCCAGCTGGAGGCTGCTCCAGGCTGGCCAGTGCCCAGGGAATCTCCATCCTGAACGTGCTGGGAGTGGCTGAGGCTGTGCAGGACCTTCCGAGAGCCTGCACACAAGGGGGGTGTCTGCAGCCAGGTGGCCCTGGGTGGCCTTGCTACCCCAAGGACACAGCAGACCTGCTGTGAACCCACGGCCCTCCCTGCCCTGGGGACTCAGCAATGTCACACCGGTGACTCCAGCACGTGGTGACCCCTGGAGTTTCCAGCTCCTGAAGCGCATTTTCTCTTGTTTCAGAGCCAACCTGCCCTGGCATCTCTTTCCCCCACCGAGGCCATGCCACGGGGACACCCTCGGTCCCTCTAAGCTGCTTCCCCTCTACAGGATGCACTCCCACTTTTCCATCCTCATCTGCTGGAGTCTGTGCAAGCATCCAACTCATGTTTTACCCATCCATGGCCCTCCTTTCCCCCAGACCCCAGAGAAATTCCCCTGGTCCCTGGGCAGAGTCTGAGCCCTTCTCGCCATCTTTGGAGCCCACCACCCAGCTTGCACTGCCCTGGGAGCCACCCATCCAGGCTTGTATCCCACCTGGATGCCAGGATGCTGCAGGAGATCGTGTCCAAAGCCTTCCTGAAGTCAGGGCAGATACCAAGCACATCACTTTGCCACAGAAAACAAGCAGCTTGGTCAAATTTGGCCACACCATTTCCAGGTCTGGCCCTGCTGCAGGCACTGCTGAGGAATGTTCTCTTCCTCAAAATCAGGCACAGCACTCACATCAAATACACCCCTGGCTCTGCTTTCATACCCCAGCACTGAAGAGCTTCACTGCTGCTACCCCCCAGTCCCAAATCAGGGAAAGCCCAAAGCCTCCCCAAGGACTAATCAGCCCAGCCAGGTATTCTTTACAAGAGCCTGAAGCTCTGCCCAGCTGTTTGCAGCTGCACACCCCAATTACATCAGGGGCTGAGCTCCTTTAAGCCTGTGCAGGAGGGATGTGGGTTGAGCTGCCTCTGTGCCTGGGCTGGAACAGGCTGGCTGCAGGATTCAGGTGGGATGTGGGGAGGGTGAGGGTATAAAACTGTGTTTTCCCCCAAATTTCATGGGCTCTTAGCAGGTGCCACACGAGCCAGCTCTGCAGCTGTCAATGGACCTTTCCCCCATGTGGGTTTGCCATAAAAAAACCCCAAAACCTGGATGAAGCTGAGGTGTGGTCAGGAGGGTACCAGACAGATCTTCACTTGGAGAGGGAAATCTCCCCAGGCATCTCCCAAGATGAACCCTCCCACTGCCATGGAGTTGGGGGGGTTGGAAAAGGGGAATCTGTGCCTCTCCCAACAGGTACCTGCTGCCCATCTCCACCCTGCTGCCATGGAGTTGAGGAGGTTGGAAAAGGGGAATCTGTGCCTCTCCCAGGTCCCTGCTGCCCATCCCCACCTTGCACCCTCTTGGTCTGGCTCCTGTGACCTTCCCCATGCTTCCTGCAGCTGGACCAGCACAGCTGTGCTTGTTCCCCGTGCTGTCCTCTCCTGCCCAGCTGGGAGGCTGGATCCCAACAATCCCATAAAGCTGGACATGGGATGAGCAACTTCCACCCCGCATTGCAGGGACCGGTGACGGAGCGGGGAGCTCAGCACCCCCATCCCTCAGCACAGCCCTTCCTCTGGAATTCCCAGTGGCTCCGGGGCCACCTGAGGACACAGCAGGTCTGTGCAGGAGACGTGCCTGGGCTGAGGGGAGATGGGACAGGGCCACCAGATGGCCAAGCCAAGGTCAGGCAAGGTGACGGCCACGCCGCTGGGCAGGGCTTGGGAGGGAGCCAGCGGGACCCCGGCGTCTCTGCAGATGGGAGCTCTCCAGGGCCATCTGCCCACGCTCTGCTGGGCCGCCCGGGCAGGCAGCAGGGCTTTGGCAGCCGGGAGAAGGGAAGGCCGAGGCTGGGGAATGCTTGGAGGCTTTGGGCCCCATCGCTGGTGTCTCCCGACCCCCAGGGCACGGCGCGTTCCAGCACCCTGTGCTCTGCTGCTGCCACGCACGAGCCAGGCACTCCCTGGAGAAATCTGCCTCCCTTGTCTCCTCTGTCCCACTCATGAGGCATTTCTTCTTAAACAGCAGCTGCTTGCCATCACTTACTGGCCTCCTTACTGTAACAACTGGAACAGGACATTTTAACCATGGCTGTTAGTATTTCATACTCCCCTCCCTGCACTCCAGCAGGGCACTCTGTGCTGTGTCCAGGTTAAATCCAGCACAGCCATCAGCTGGGAAACAGCACAGCTCCAGAGCTGGGGAGGAGAGCGGCCTCTCCAGCCACCATCACTTGGATACACCATGGAAAATCCAGCAGGGCTGAGTCAGAGCAGAGCAACCTGATGATGTGTCTGGTCAGAAACGCCCACACAGCACACACACGTATTCCTGGTCACAGATGGATATTCCAATAACCATTGCTGGCATCAGCAGATGCATTTCCACAGCTCTGATTTCACCTTTCACCCCCAACCCACAACTGCCACAAGATGGACTGGAGCTGGAAAAAAGACCAAAGGCAACAAGGAATAATACTTGGACATGAATAAACGAACGTGTAAAGAGGTTCTTCACCTCTAGGACCCCAGGGAACATCAAGGACAGCATATTAGGATTACCCGTTTTCTGCAAGGGAAACTGATAGGAGATAGGAGAGGTCTGGGGTGGAGGAGTGTGTGCCCCCAGCCTCACCAAAGCCTCCAGAGATATTACAATGGCACTCCCAGCCCCAAATGCCCCCACAGACACAAGGAGACTCAAGGATGAGATTGCCAGGAGTAAGATTGCTCGCTCCTTCCTTCCTTCCTTCCTTCCTTCCTTCCTTCCTTCCTTCCTTCCTTCCTTCCTTCCTTCCTTTCCTTCCTTCCTTCCTTCCTTCCTTCCTTCCTTCCTTCCTTCCTTCCTTCCTCCCTCCCTTCCTCCCTCCCTTCCTCCCTCCCTTCCTTCCTTCCTCTCCCTTCTCTCCCTTCTCTCCCTCCCTCCCTTCTCTCCCTTCTCTCCCTTCTAGAATCACAGAATCATTTTAGGTGGAAGAGACCTCAAAGCCCATCCCCTCCCACCCCCTGCCTTGGGCAGGGACACCTTCCACTGTCCCCGGCTGCTCCAAGCCCCATTGTCCAACCTGGCCTTGGACACTTCCAGGGATCCAGGGGCAGCCACAGCTGCTCTGGGCATCCTGTACCAGGGCCTCCCGACCCTCACAGGGAGGAATTTCTTCCTGATATCCAATCTAAAAGGTCTCCCTTCCCCTTTTCCTTGCTTCCTTCCCTCCCTCCCTCCTGCCTGTGCCATCCCCCTCTGCACAGGCAGAGACCCTGTGAGTCCGCAGGGCACAGCAGTGAAGCCACACCACAGTGACCCCAGGAGCACATCCTGCACCCAGCCTGGGCTCTCCAGCACCCTCTGACCATCATCCCTGCAACCTGACCCTCCACACACCCCATTTACCCAGGGTTCTCCAAGGGTTCATCCCTGGAGGGCACCTGTGTGCCACTGCCAGGTGAGAAGAAAATACAGCGGGGATTAACTGAGCTTTGCACCCCAGAGAGTCGAGGATCCCCTGTGCTGTTTCTAAGAGGTTGTGAGGAACACTCCAAGGTCCCAGCGAGCTCCCACACCCCAGGACAGGCTGTGCCCACCTGCATATGCCCCTGTTCCACCCTGGGAGGGGCATGGATGCCAACAAACTCCTCTCCCTGCCTCTGCTTCTCCTCTCTGCCTGTGACAGCACACCTGGCAGCAATGTCACACACTGTCCCTGCTGCTGCCAACACGCAGGAATCCCTTAAAAATGCTGCTATTGCACCCGGGAACAGCCCAAGGCTGGCACTGGTGTGCTGATAAGCCGTCCCCTCCCCGCTCTCAGTGCCTTGTTTCCCAGATTAGCTGGTTAATTGAGAGCCAGGTGGCTGCAAACCCCAGGGGCCCCGGGTGAGTGACAAACTGTCAGGGAAGGAGAAGGGAAAACAAACCCACGGCCCCCTCCCCGTCTCCTGCAGGAGCTCTCTGTGTCGGTGTGACAGCAGCAGCCGGGCTCTCCTCCCCCTCTCATCACGTTTGCTCACAGGAGGGCAGATGTGGTTTTTTATCCTGCCCACATCTCCACCCAGTAACACCAGTAACACCGGTAACACGTTTTTCCAGCTTGGAGGTTTGACAAATGCGGACATCCTGCAGGGACCTCCAGCATGGGGCAGGGGGACAAACCTGGTCCCTGCCAGGTTTTGGGCACATTTGGCATTTGGGGTCTCGAAAAAGCACCAGCAACCTGTGTCTCGCCAGCACGGAGGGATGACCCAGCCTGTGGAGCTCCAGTGTGAGTGGGGTGCACCTTGTTCAGGTCTTTTTAACCATCTCAGATACTCCTGTGCAGGGCAAACCCCAGCCCTGACCTCACTGCTTTTTGGAGGTTGCCCTCACTGCTTTCATCCCAAACCTTTCACGCCCAAACGTCTTTCTTGCCACTTGCAAGGGAGCAGCACACAAAATTTTTGTAACTTGATGAGGACAAACCTCTAAGTAGGGCCTGTTGTGACAGGACACAGGGGAGTGGTTTTAAACTGAAAGAGGGTCAATTTACATTAGATATTAGGAAGAAATTCTCCCCTGTGAGGGTGGGGAGGCCCTGGCACAGGGTGCCCAGAGCAGCTGTGGCTGCCCCTGGATCCCTGGAAGTGTCCAAGGCCAGGTTGGACAGGGCTTGGAGCACCCCGGGATAGTGGAAGGTGTCCCTGCCCATGGCAGGGGTGGGAACGAGATGAGTTTTAAGATCCCTTCCAACCCAAACCATTCAGTGTTTCTATGAACTTAAAGACTAAATCAGCAGCATTACACTGGAAGACAAAAATCCCCAAGGGAGTGATTTGCACTTTGTTGCAAGGGGCCAGAAAGATGAGTTTTATAGAAGGCCTAGGCAGTTAACATTCCCCAGCACAAACAAACTGGCATGGCTGTCCCACAGGGAGGATCTCACTTTGGCAGCCATCAAGCTTCTCCTTGGCTCTGAGGGGTTTAGGAGAATCACAGGATCATGGAATGGTTGGGCTGGAAGGGACCTTAAAAATCATCTTGTTCCATCCACTCCCTGCCATGGCCAGGGACACCTTCCACTATCCCAGGTTGCGCCAAGCCCCGTCTATCCTGGCCTTGGACACTTCCAGGGCTGGGGCAGCCACAGCTGCTCTGGCCAATCTGCTTCTGGTTTGGTTTTTTTTTCCCTTGAAGCTGAAGAAAGGCAGTTTTGAAGAGAAACACAGCCAGCAGCTGTGAGACAGGGACTGCCCTGCCTGGCTCCATCAGCAGCACAGAGCTGCACAAGCCCTGGGAAGCACGGTCCCTGCCACCTCCAGTGCCAAGCATTCCTCCCTGGAGAGCCCTGAATAATTTCCTAGTGAGCCCTCAAACACGAGAGCCGAGCTCGGAAGCGTTGGTTTAATAACCAACACAACCCCTGCACTCTTTTCAATAACTCCTGAGTCCCCAGCAAGTCCTGCACAGAAACCTGGAGGGCTCAGCCCTCCTCACAGAGAGCAGGAAGATCCTGCTCACTGCTGTGCGCTCCAATAAACAGAATAAACTGGGAGGAAACCAGTGCTTGTGTTTTCTGGGGAAAACAGCTTCAATCCTCCTAAACATGAGTGTTAAAGGACTCGGAAGTTATTAAAAACGGGAGCAGACAAAGATGACACAATTATTAGCCTGGTTCTGCAGGCGCAGGGCTGTTTCTTGGGGGAGTATTTGCTGTGCTGAGAGCTGGGAGGGCTGGAAAGCTGGAGATGAGCTCAGCAGGGGCCAGGCTCTGAAGCTGTGGGGTCTCTTTGCAAACCTCGTTCCCCCTCTAAAGTGCAACCAAGCACATCCCAGGGAGGGAGGATGCTTTCCCTGCAGGCAGAGCAGGTCCTCGGGTCCCTCGAGTGCCATTTTGGGGTGTCCCCTCGCCCATCGGACAGGGGCTCCTTGTACTGGGCCTGTGAATTTTTCCCAACGCTTCCCAGGGCTCCAGCTTGCACATCATGGAATCATTAAGGTTGGAAAAGACCCCTGAGATCATCAGGTCCAAGCATCCACCCAGCACCACCACCAGGACCACCACTAAACCACATCCCCAAGTGCCACATCCACAGGTTTTTTGATCACTTCCAGGATGGTGACTCCATCCCTGCCCTGGGCAGCCTGTCCCAATGCTTGACAACCTTTTCCAAGAGGAAATTTTTCCTAACATCCAAGCTAAACCTCCCGTGGCACTGCTTGAGGCCATCAGCATCCAGCCTGTCCAGGCTCAGGCTCTGTCAGTGGCAGTCCCTAAGGTCCTGGTCCTGTGGAGGTGCACCAAGCCCCTGCTGGGGACCCCTGGCTCTGCCCCACTCCTACCCCCTCTCCATGGCCAGCCCACCCCATCAGGGCTGTGTGGCTGCAGCTGAGATGCAGAAGGCACCAATGCAGCCCTGCAGCCCCTGTGCATCCCCAGTGACCCCCTGGTCCCTCCTGGAAATGCGGGGACCACGTCCCCCACATTTCCCCCACGTCTTGCCCGAGGACACGGGTTCCCCCCCTGAGCAGGCAGGCTCAGGTCCAGCCCAGCTGCCACCCCGTGCTTTCCTTGGAAGAATGAAATGCTGTTAACACCTCACCTGCAGGGTCAGCTGCCACTCCTCAGGCTGGGGACAGCCCCCAGGGACAGAGGCTGGAGCCTCTGCACCCCTGGGACAGCACCCAGACACTCCTGCCTCTGCAAGCACCTGGACACCCCCAGGGAACTGCGGCCCCCATCCCTGTTTATAACCTGACCTCGGTGCCTGCTCCACTCAGTTTATGGGGTGGGTGATGGGGGGTGATGGGGGGAGCTGCTCCCCAAGCTGCTCCCCTTCCCCAGGGTCAGGTGGAGGCTGCAGCACCCCCAGCTCGGACTGAAAACACGAAGGGAGAGCAGAGCCAGGTGTGGTTCACGCAGGAGGTCAGCCATAACCCGGCCTGCCCGTGGCAGATGTGGGCTCTGCAGGAGGGGGGCTCCAGCCCTGATCCTGCCTCGCTCACGCCACGGCTGACGCACGGGAATTTGCACCGGGAGCATCCTGGCCTGGAGCTGCTCCAGCACAGCGTCACCGCGGCACCGGGGCTGATGGCACCTGTGCTGCTGCCTCCGTGCCAACGGCACCATCAGCTCCTTTAACCCCTTTTCCTTGCAGTGATGTCCCCACAAATCTGGGATTCGCTCCTGGCTGGTGCAGGGCTGTGCCCGGACACCGGGAACAGAACTGGCTCCCCTCCAGCCTTCCTTCAGCTCTCCACCCCACTGTGCAAAGAGCCTCCTTTCTTAATTTTTAATTAAAACAAGACATTTCAAACTGGAGAAATCCTGCCAATCCTTTGAAAAGCTGGCTCTGGTTTAAATTTCTGAAATCCTCCATAACGGAGCCATAAATAATCAATAGCTGTTTAAATAAGTATTTAATCAGCTGTTAAAGGTACAATGGTCACAAAGTCTATCAGGTCAGCACTCGGTTTATAGCTGTGGCTCATTACCATCTGTCCTATATATTATTTATGTCTGTAGAAGCTTAAAAATCTATTCATTAGAGCCTTAAATCCTTCCTAGTAGGTGTGATAAAGGATGACCTGGAGCTGGACAGTGAGAACCATCCGAGCAGCCCTTGCTCCTCACCCTGCCTTGTCTCCACACATCTGGGGCTCCCCAAAAAGCTGCACAACTCACTGCACAGCCTCCCTAGAGCTGCTCATCTGCATCCCCTTTGGAGACAGCATTTTACCCCAAAAAGTCATGGAACAGTTTGGGTTGGAAGGGACCTTTAAAGACTGAGTAGTTCCATCCCCTGCCATGGGCAGGGACACCTTCCACTATCCCAGGCTGCTCCAAGCCCTGTCCAACCTGGCCCTGAATATTCCCGGGGTGGGGCAGCCACCATCTCCATCTGCTTGACAAGGCTGAAATTTTGTCTTTGAAAGCATTTTCTCCATGAAAATATACTTTAAATTAGGCACTTTTCTCCTAGAAGCCCTCCCTCCCCAAATAGGAGCATCCTTTGATTGCAGAATATGCAACAAGTGGAGTTTTCAGGAGTCTCTGCTTCCAATCATCTCAGAAATCTCTTGTGAACAGACCAACATTCTCTTTGACAGCAGCAAAATAAATTTTAAAGGTCAATTGAATCAGATAAGCCCAGTCTGGCAGCCCTTTCAGATGCAGAATTCCATGGACAACATTTAGGTTCTGCTCGAGAACAGAAACAAAATTCTTTGGAGGAAAGAATCTTCAAAAGAAAAAAAGAAAAAAGAGGAAGAAAATGAAAAGGAAACAGCAATTAAACAGAATGTCATCCGTAATCCCACCAGTGCAAAACCTGATGATTACCTACCAGGCACTGGACAATACTACGTGCACTAATCTAATTAAAGGCCTTTTTTACAGGCAGCTGAAGCCAGCTCATTAGTGTGTTACCGAGATGCTCATTAATGGCTGGCCATGACTAATTTCTTGAGAATTATTCTTTAATTCTTTATCATTCCCAGCCTAACAGAAAAACACGTTTCCATCCCCCCTCTCTCACTCACACAGGTTCTGATGTCCCTTAATGAACACCCCTCACCAGCCCAATTGTTGTTTTAACAGCAAATGATTTATTTATTTATGAGGAAAACCAAGGGAAGTTTCTGGGCAGTTTCTTAGCTGCTAATGAGCTGGCCCTGCTGCTGCTGCTTTCAGCACCTGCTGCACGTGGCCGGAGGAGCAGGGCTCCCAGCCTGGCCACCGAGGAGCCTCCTGCCCCCAGCCACGAGCCCAGGGCTCTCCTCCTCACACAAACCCCTCTGGCCATGCCCAAGAGCTCTCCCAGGCTCCGGTGCTGGGCCATATCCCACCCTTCCCAGGCCAGGATGCAGGTTCCTGTGGGAAGGAGATATGCATCTCTCACCACAGGGCAACGCTGAACTAGAGGGAAAATCTGGGGTTCAGGAAGGGCCCCATTTTGTGCTGCCATTTAATTTAATTTAACCCCCTCCAGGGCCACCCAGCTCCCAAAGAGGAGCTGCTGGAGGTGGAGCTTCACTGCTGGAATCCCCTTTTTGAGATCCACTGGTGTCTTAAATCATTATGGTCGAAAAAGACCTCCAAGATCATCCAAGTCCAACCATTAACCTCATCTCCTAAGCAGAGCTCCTGCACTGTGATGCCACAGCTGCTTGAGCACTCCAGTGCTGCTCTTCCCAGCCAAACTGGACCTGCTCATCCCCCAGGTCACCTCTGCCAAGCCAGGAGGGCTATGGCTGCTTCTTCTGAGCGACTGAGCAGAAATCAGGGATTTCCTGTCCCTGGGGATTTCAGCACAGCCCCAGCTACCAGGAGACTTGGCAAAATCATGAGCTGAGGATACAGGACAGTCGCCACCCACATCAAAGGAGTCCCAGAGACCCAGACCAGAGTGATCCTTCAAAATGCCTGTCCATGCTCTCCTGCAGAGAAGAACATCTGACTGTCCTCCCACCTGCTGAAGGACTTCATGTCATGCGTGTCACCACAGCCACTCTCTCCGAGATTGTGCCCGAGAAGGGGGGGCAGGACATGGGATGAGAGACCTCAGGGAGCCTCACTAGGAACCTTCACCAGCTGAGGGTTTTGCCACGCTCCTTTCCTCTCTCTGAATTAATTACCAGCTGATTGTCTTTCACAATTATTTCAGACACTTCCAATATGCAGAATGACATGAACGATTAAGACACAAATCTCTGTGGAGCAACTGAGATGTGGCTCCCACTTCTTGTTGGATTTCCTGAGGTTTGGTTGTCTAAATGCCACCTCTGTGGCTCCACAGAGACTGGGGAAGCACCTTCTCTCCAGGGAAAGCACTTTCTCTCCAGGGAAAGCATTTTCTCTCCAGGGAAAGCATCTCAGGTGGGACAGGGAGATCTGGAGAGCGGCTGAGCTGCTCGAGGGGCCAACTATAGCAAGGCCTATGGTGGGAGCCAATCCTTTTCCTCCTGCAAAATAACAAATCCTGCTCCAGACCGACTGGCCTTTGCCTCTCCAGGTGTACATGGATGCAAGGACTAAAGCCACGCCTGGTTTTGCAGAGGGTGCTGTGCTCCCCTTGGGGACTGATGGTCTGGGGATCTCCCTCCGACGTCAGTGGGCTCTGGGCCAAAGCTGAGCTGAAAGCAGTCATCTGCTGCTCTCATGCTCCATCAGCATCATCTGTGTCAGCCCTGCAGGCCAGGATGATGGGTCAGGGCTGGGAGGGCTCTTGGGACTCTCCACTGATGCTGCTTTCACCCCTTCACTCCCTGCCAGCCCTTCTTGGGGACAGCATTCAGCTCCCACAGCACGGGCTGAAGACACAGACCCCCTTTTAATAATACAGCAAGATTAGTAGCCCATCATTGTTTGTTGATTACGGTCATTCTTTTCTGTAAATGAAGTTTAAAAGTCATCAACAGATTTGTCAGCTGTGACTTATGAGCCCTTCTTGCTGTAGGGGAGTGAAGCAATGACAAATCCCCTCCACCAGCACCTCATCTGTTATGTGTTAGGAGTTGCCACGTTCCAATTACCAGGGACCCTCAGAATCCATAAACAAAGAGCTACAGAAATGTCCTCACAGCTGCTGGGACCATTCCTCAGGGCTGGCGGGTCCCCTGCCACAGCCCCAGGCTCAGGGACCAGGGACGTGTGGCTTTATCAATGCTAGCCAAGCCCTGGGCCCAGCTTTGGGGAGGTGGAGCATCTCCCAAGCAGGAGATGTGGCTGAAGGGCTGCAGGAGCTGAGGGCTGGCGGCACTGGGAGCATTCCCCATCCAGGGAAGCTCCTCCTGATGACGAGGAGAAGTATGGAGCGCTTCCTGGGAGAGCAGGTGGTGTTGTACACAGTACTGGGGTGCAGGACCTTTTCTGGCTCTCCTCTGGGATGGAGGTGGCTCCCCACGGATCACCCTGATAAAACCAAAATTCCCTGCCAGGGCACGGCAGGCTCTCTGGGAACCCTGCAACTCCTCACCAACACGGAATGCCCAACTCCGCCCGTCCCACGTCCCACGGGATGCTGAGCAGCTTCCCCACACCAGGCATGCTCTCCTTCTGCTCCCACTCATATCAGGCCCCAAACACCATGGCTGCTGGCCCCTGAGTCCTGGCAGGAAGGTAGAAGCTCTCCAGGTCTCTGCAGATCCTTTCTCCAACCCATCCCTGGGGTCCAGCCCCAGCAGGGGGGTTACACACAAAGCTGGAGCCCACCAGTCTCTCCCAGTGCCACTGGGGAAGGGCACACATCACATGTGCCTGGGTGATGCCAGGCGACACTGGAGAGCTGCTTGTTAACACAACAGCTCATAAAATCAATTAGAGCACATTAAATGGCAATTTGGCCCTCATCACACTCAACCTCCTCTGGGAGAGGGGTAATGGCCCATGGACATTTCCTGTTTGGCTTTCATTTGTTGGGCCTGGTGGAGGGAGCACTCACACAATGGCAAACCTTGCTTTCCTAAGGAACAAAACCCGTCACTAAAACCTATGAGACGACCTCGTCTCCAGAATTTCCTCTCCCAGAGCCCTCTGAGGTGTCCTGGGAGAGCCACGCCACAGCAGAGATGTGGCACTGCAGTTGTGGGCTGCCACGATGGACCAGACCAGCTTCAGGAGCTCTGTCTTGCATCTGGCAGTGGCCAACACCCAACCCCTGCCTGTGACACCAGCAGGCATGACAAAGAGCAGCCCTTGACTGTCCTGTGTGTGCCTGACATCCTCATGCCCAGAAGCTGATCATCCTTCATTCACCCTCACACGGAGGCAGGCAGGAATTTATCCTGTCAACCCTATTTTCTCCTATTTAACCCAGTCAAAACAGACCTTTTATCAGCAAACCTGGCTGCCTGGGACTGTGCCTTCCATCACTGATGCACAGACCCTTGGGGGCTCCCCCAAGCCAGCGTGACTTTCAGCTCTGTTTGCTTTCCTGGCTGTGCAGGGCATCTTTGACTGTCACAAAGAGCTGTGAGCAGAAACAGATCTGTCTGGACACGGCTGCTCCACAATTACTCATTTTAACAGTAGCAGTCACTGGGAAAGCAGCAGCAGAAGAATGATTTCATTTTCATAACCTTGAGTTCCCCCTGCCCTGCTTGGATGAGCCTGCCTCTGCTATTTCCATCCCCCAGGAATGCAGACCCCATGCTGCTCCTGCTCCACAGCATCTTCCACGTGTGCTGAAGGCTCAGTCTCAGCTCTCAGGTGCCCAGGGCTTGTTCCAGTGTGATGGAAGATCAACCCCCCAGGGAATCGGTGACTGACCCTCACGGATAAACCCTGAGCAGCCAACCCAAACTCATTTCCTCTGGTGAGTGCTCATCTGCAAGTGCTAAATGAGCTGCTGTGAACCGTGCTCCCTGCTCCTCCAACAAACACCAGGGGCCCAGCCCTGCCTCGGGGATGAACTGAAGCTGGTGACGTTGAATGGGGAATTTAAACTGGTTTATGAAATTTCGTGGTTCACTGTAGTGGGATTTCAGCCTTTCCCTCATCTCCCACTTTGCCAGGGTGCAGTTTTTGTGGGGTTTGTTTGTTTGGTTTTTTGTTGTTGTTGTTGTTTGGTACAGGAGGGAAATGTTGAATCGAAGGTTCTACTCAAGCCATTTTTCCAGCTACATTTCATCATCTGTTTCTAAATGTTGGGTCATTGTGCTCCTGGCTTATTGTTGTTATTTACAGGAGAACATAAAGGAGGAGTGATACAACCTGACGAAGTTTTTTAATGAAATGAATGTCTGACAAATTCCTGGAGCTCTCAGGAAGGCTGGAGGAAGCAGTGCCGTGAGAATTAGAGCTTCCCGAGTAACTGCAGGGTTTTTAGAAGTGATTTTGTAAATGATGTGAGGAGGAGAGGCTGGGGCTGGGAACACCCAGGTTGTGCATGGAACACCCCCCTGATGCACCCACAGCCACGAGACCCATGAATCCTTGTGACACTCCTGCTAGTGCTCTGGTTCTGGGAAGGGCAGGAGGTTTTACAATGTTATGCATTTATATTTTATAGGAGAGTCTGACACAATGCCAACACCTCTGCACCACACGTGGTTATTGCTTAGGAACTCACTGCTGCACACTGCCAAGCCCAGAGACAGAAAAATGAAGAAAATTCCATTCTGAAGTGTTTTCCTAACCCCACTCCATCCACAAGGCTTTCATTTTGTTAAACTAGTGACAGCTGCTTGGTTCTTTGCAGGTGAGGTCTGTAGTGGCAGCCCCTGGAATTCCCAATTAATGGCTGCACTGGGAACCCACTGGTGACCAGCACTTTCTCCTGGCGCCAGGGGATTTTGTGAAACTCACTCTGATTTTGTCAACCACAACTCCCACGATGCCTTTGCAGTGGAGAACAGCAAATGTACCCCAAACACTGCAGAATCTTAGGATCATTTGGGTTGGAATATCCTCTAAGATTATCAAGTCCAGCTGTTACGCCAGCACTGCCAAACTCACCCCAAACTCACATTTTTTTTTTTTTTTTTTTTTTTAAAAACCAAACTAGTAAGGCGGGTGAGGGAAGAACTCGTAACAGTTGTGTGTTTGTCTCCCTGGCTTTGCAGAGGCATTTCCCACAGCACTGCCGGCCCAGACAACCTCTCACTCCTGAGCAGAGAGGAGGAAATATCCCCGTAGTCACCTCCTCCAGAGTTATTTAATTCTTGTCTCTGTGGCTCACACAGGCTCTGTGACTGGCTGCCAGTTTAGGAGGACACTTCAAACTGGGAGGGCTCTGCATGAAGAGCATTCATACAAGGAGATGAAAACCTCTTCCTCTGGAGCACCCATGGGCACAGCTTACATGGGAAAGCTGGGAAAATCCTCTTCCTCTCACTCTGATCTTTAACCTCCCTGTTGGGGAAGATGAAACAGGAAAGCCTTATAAATATGATTGCCTGGCAAAAGATGCTGAGAATAGGGAAACTATAAATGAGACTGAAATGAAAGCAAGCTTTGAGATACCAAGCCTTAGTTACTGAACAACTGGAAAACAATGGGATGGCCGGCAGAAGGTAATCCCCCTCTCTGTTGAACAATACCCTCTGCTTGCAGACAGCTCCAAGGGTCAGAGCAGACCCTACTGGCTTGGCAGCAGGGGGCCAGAGAGGAGTTTCTAGAGTTTAAAATGTAACGCAGTATGGTAATGTAACAATTCTTATAGGCTGTAGGTAAATGCTATAGGATTTGTATCTTGTACTAGACTGGTTAATGGAAATTAGAATATTCAACACAGAAGAAGATTTATTGTATTGTAAATGAGAACCTCACTCTCTTTTCCCTCTCCTTTTACTACTTCTACTATTTCTACTACTTCTCCTACTTCTTCTTGCCCTTACTCTCTCTTGCTCTTACCTTTGCTTCTCTTGCTCTCTCACTTTTCTGGCCTGCCTCGAGCTGCAGCTGGCAGCTCCAAGCAGGGCCACTGTACCCACACCCTTCATAATAAAACTACATGTTCTAGGACCTAACCTCAGAGATCTCTCATCCCTAGTCATTCCGACCGTCCTAAACCAACCAGGAACATCCTACACCTCCCCATGCCACAGTCCACGGGAGTTGCTTTTTGGGTTCAAGATGAAGCCAGGAAGGTTTGCTCATGGCTGTGAGGCACCTGAGAAGCAGCCTGTCAATGCCAATGATGGCAGTGATATCTGCTATAGGTAACATCTGTAGGGTCATTAATGCCAATCACCCCACAGACACCCAATATACATCCTGTCCAGTCGAGAGGCATCATTTTACAGCAAGATCCCAAGCTGGTTTTACAGAGATAAAGAGGTACCAATAAACTTAGACTTCTTTAAAGATGTTTGACTTGGGGCATGTGTTTTCACTCTGAGATTTGAACCTTTAGTCTGAGACCTGGCTGAGGGCTGGAAGTGCCATTACGGAGCCATGACCACACCCAGCAGCTGGAAGATGAGGCCAAAGTCAGATTATAAACCAGGTACAAACATTTAACGCTGGGGGTAATCAGCCTGAGAGACTTCTTGCTCTGACAGATCCTCTGTTGCTTTGAAAGCAAGGCAGATAATCTTCCTAAAAAACCTGCTACCTCTTACATGTTCCTTTAATATGGAATTCAGGGCAGTCCCAGGGCCTGATTTATACAGGTGGTCAGATTAAGGGATAATTTGACTTAATAAATTTATTCAACAATTTATCATACACATGACAGCTCACGCACGTGGTGCTGTCTCTCTCTGGTTTCACATCCAGAGTTCTCCCTTTACCAGCACCAGGACATCCTGGCAGAAGCAGGCTGTCCAGTTGCCTTGCTAAAGCTTGTGGTAGTTCTAATTCTTCATCTAAAATAACTAAGAATGTGCCTTTGGCTGTTAAACTACAAGTTCCCCCATTTAAAGGATGTTCAGGACCTCCTTCCATTTCTCTTTGAAATCAAATCCACATTTTCATTCATTTTTTGACAGTCGCTATCACCAGATGAGTCCAAATCTCAGTCCAGCACCAGGAAAGCACCATTTCTAAAACTGAGCAGGGAAGAGACACTCTGGTGTTTTTTTCAGGGTTCAATTCTGATTGTGAACCAAAGCCTGGAAGTTTAATCTTGAGGTGGCCAGGTACAGAGTCTGAGATGGGTGCTCTGAACTGCCCCTTTCCTGGCTCATGAGCTGTCACCTGCCTGTGTGCCCACACCGAGACTGGCTCCTGATGGAATTACAGATCTCTGCTCCACTGAGGTCACAGAATCAGACTGGGTTGGGTTGGGAGGGACATTTAAGGCTCATCTAGTTCAACCCTGTGCCATGGGGAGGGACATCTTCAACCAGAGCGGGTTTCTCAGGGCACTGTCCAGCCTGGCAATGAATATTCCCAGGGATGGGGCAGCCACAGCTTCTCTGGGCAACCTGTGCCAGTGTTCTACCACTCTTGTAAAAAACTTCTTCCTTGTATCAAACTGAAATTTACCCTCCTTCAGTTTAAACCAATCCCCCTTGTCCTATTGTCTGTCTCCCCATCCTTCTTTCAGGCCCCCTTCAAGCACTGCAAGGCCACAATAAATTCTCCCCGGAATCTTTGCTTGAAAGAGAAAACCCAGAGCTCCAGGAGAGCAAAGCCAGTCTCAGCTGCTCCAGGAGCTGCCCTTCCTGGCCAGTTCCTGATGTCAGAGCTCCTTGCGTGGCTGCCCAGCACAGCTCCTACAGGAGATGGCACCCTGCAGCTGGGCCCACAGCCAGCAGGGCCTGAAGGTGGCCCTGACGAGGAAGATGTGAAAGGCTCTGGCAATGGGAAACCTGCCCAGCAGGCCACCCAGAGGTGGCAATGTCCCCACCAAGGCTCCCATTCCTCACCTCCCCAGCACTTCCTTGTCACACCTGTGCTTCCCCTGCACCCTGCCAGGCTGGATGAGGGCACCTCCCAGCCCAGGCTGCTTGGCAAACTGCACAGCACTGCCAAATCTGTGCTCCTCACTCAGGCAAAACTGCCTAGGATTTTTGGGAGTTTTGGGGACTGAGCTTAGCTAAAGCAAAGACCTAATGCAGGCTGAGAAAGTTGGGGCTGTTGAGGCTGGAGAGGAGAAGGTTGTGTGGAGACCTCCCAGCACCTTTCCAGTGTGTGCAGGGGCTACAGGGAACTGGGAGAGCGACTCTTCCTCAGGAACTGTAGTGACAGGACAAGGGGGAATGGGATCAGACTGAAAGAAGGGAAATTTAGGTTAGATATACGCAAGAAGTTGTTCCCTGTGAGGGTGGGGAGGCCCTGGTACAGGGTGCCCAGAGAAGCTGTGGCTGCCCCTGGATCCCTGGAAGTGTCCAAGGCCAGGCTGGACGGGGCTTGGGGCAACCTGGGACAGTGGAAGACGTCCCTGCCATGGCAGAGAGTTGGAATGAGATGATCTCTAAGATCCCTTCCAACCTAAATCATTCCATGATTTTATGAATCTAACGCTGCCAAACCAAAGGACTGAGTGGAATTCTGCAGAAGCTCCATGGCTAAGCCATGGATGACACAATTCACGCCACCATCACATTTCATTTCTACTCTTCCGAGTTAGTTGTGCATCTCGGCAAGAAAACTTCTCCAGAAATTGCACTATTCACTCTATTTAAATCATCAGTCACAGCCTCTGGGAAATGCACTGGAGCTCAACGAGCAGGAGATGGGCAAATACAGGCATTAAATAGGTACAGGTGGAAACATTTCAGCCAAGCTCAAAGCTGCCCACCTGGAAGTTCTGCACAGGGTGTGCCTTGAGCTCCTCACGTGGAGTTTGTGCTGTGCCCAGGGCAGCTCAGCAGCACTGACCTGGCCCTGTGCTGGGGCCACACAGCCAACGAGGAGCGTGGTACATCCAGAATGTGGTGGAGAGGGGTAAAACTCCCAGAAGGTGGGAGAGGAAAGGGTTTAGGAAGAGACCCCTTTCTTCTCAACCAGCTTTCAGCTTATGAAATCATTATCCCACCCTTTGGGCATGCCCTTCCGTGCTCCCCCTCCCGCAGTCGGGGAAGGTGTCACAGCAGAGCAGGAGGGCATTACACAAGAATTTGGGGAGATTTCCACACCTTTACAAAGCTCCCTGCTGCCTGGACGCCTCCTGACTAGAGAGATTAAAGGGATTAGAAGCTTATAAATGATGAGGCAGGGAAGTGAGGGGCTTTAGAAAATACCAAGGTCTTAATTTACAAGGAATGTTTAAAAATGAATGGAGTGAGGATTTTCTCCCACAGGAAAGCGGGAAGATTTTATTGTGAGGGAAGGTTATTTGACCACTAAAATGGTTGGCCCATCCCATGTGGAAGTACCAATGTATATTTTATGCAGTGCAGACAAAAAGCATCTCTTCTTTACAAGTGAGGAGAGTGAAGGGGGGTGGCAGAGGACATGGGTTTATGAACACAATGAATAAAGCACTGCTAGAGCAAAGTCGGGAAGCACATCTCCAGATGAGTAGGTCATTGACTAAAAATTGTATTTTGGGGTAGGCTGAACACTACTCCCAAAACGTCCCAGTGGAGCACTTGCAGGAGGAGTAAAGTGCAGACATTTTATTTTCACAGACATGTGGGCAGCATTTCAGTTCAGCACTGGCAACACCCTGCTGGGCTCTCTCCTTGTTCTCACCTCCATCCCTGCCCTGGGAGGGCTGTGCTATTCCCACACTGGCTGGCAGCTTGGGCCAGTTTAGTATCCAGCTCTGGTTAAAGCAAAATTTAACCGAGCCTGTGAGAAGGAGGGGTTGGAAAGAGCTCTTGGAGGCTTTCTGAAGAGGGGTTTACAGGTCCAGAATGTGTTATTCCCTTTCCATTCTCCCCAGGCAGGGGAAGGGAAGGGCAGGATGGGTGCTGCTGCAGAGGCTGCAGGATCCTGGTTTTGGCTAACAGCTCCCAGACACTTGGATAAAAGCTCCCCAGGCTTGTTTCTGCAAGTTCCTCCTTGGCCATGGATACAATTCCCGCAGATGTGATTCCCAGGGTAGGTTCCTTTCTGTGCTGGCCCTTTCAAGCATGTCCCTGCTGACTTGTGCATCCCAGGTAATTCTGTAATGCCAGGAATCCAGGCAGCGTGTGCCTGCGGTGAAAGCCTCATTCTCAGAGAACCATGGAATGTCCTGAGCTGGGAGGGACCCTCAGGATCATCCAGCCCAGCTCCTGGCCCTGCCCAGACACCCCAACAACCCCACCCTGCTCATCCCTGGCAGCGCTGTCCAAACGCGCCTGGAGCTCTGGCAGCCTCGGGGCCGTGCCCGTTCCCTGGGGAGCCTGGGCAGTGCCCAGCACCCTCTGGGGAGGAACCTTTTCCTGATCCAGCCTGACCCTCCCTGGCACAGCTCCAGCCATTCCCTGGGTCCTGTCCCTGTCACAGAGCAGAGATCAGAGCTGTCCCTCGGGAGGAGCTGCAGCCCCTCAGATTCCTCTGCTCCAGGCTGGACAAACCGAGTGCCCTCAGCCACTCCTCCCATGGCCCTTCCAGGCCCTTCACCATCTTTGTGAGTTTGTAGAGACCATCTCCACATGCCCACCATGACTGTGCACAGCTGCACCATATCCAGAAATCCTCTGTAACCCTGGCACAAAAAGGACTCACAGTGAGACTCCTGTGGGCAACACTGCTGGGACAGTTCAGAGATGCCTCCACCTCTGGAGGCACCTGCTTTGCTTACACACTTCACTTATCACAGAATTCCAGAGTGGTGTGGGTGGAAGGACCTTAAATCTCATCCTGTGCCACCCTCTGCCATGGGCCGGGACACCTTCCACTATCCCAGGCTGCTCCAAGCCCCATCCAGCCTGGCCTTGGACACTTCCAGGGATCCAGGGGCAGTCACAGCTGCTCTGGGCACCCTGTGCCAGAGCCTCCCCACCCTCACAGGTGCTCACTTATGCCAGGGGCTCCTCTACCCGGGGTCCCAAGGGTCCCAGGAGGAGGAGGGGTGGTGTGTAATGGCCAGGCAAAAAGCCATTTTGGATGATTTTTGATGTATCTTATCTCTCACAGAACAGAGCAGAGCTGGAGTCACACATTATTCTGGAGTCACACGTTATTTCTGCTCATAAAATCCACCCAAAGTCCAGACACTTCAGTGCAGAGTAGGGAGTAAACATGATATCTGAAGGGAAGGAGAAAATGAGAAGGGTTTGGGTCTCTATAATTAACCTTGTGACACTTGTGAATGGTTGACAATCTGAGAGTGTCAATTCTGACACACATTTTTATGTAGTTCAGCCCTCCCTGCAATGCCATAAACCGTAACAAAACCAGGCCACGCCAGAGGGTATGAACTCGAGTATTAAACCTGTTAACCTACTTATACTTCAAAACCCCTGCGCAAAGTTAAATTAAGGCAGATCAGGACTCTTAATGGAATTCAGTAGTTTCCAGTGCCTCAATTAAATTCCAAAATCCCATCCATAAAATCGAGAAGGTGGGAATCAAGGATGCTCTGCTGGAGTTTCCAGCTCCCAAGAGCCTGACCATGATCATAAGGTCTTTAGAACCAGTTTGTCCCTCGATCACTTGCTCTGTGCCTTGCAGAGAGGGACTGTATTTCCTAATCTGGTCCGTGATTCACTCCTGCAGAAAAATCAATAATCACTGTAATCACACCCTAGAGCACTCCTGATATGGTTCTCCCTCATTCCCTAACTTTGGAGGTGGACCTTGCTGCTTTCTGTAATTTGCTCCGGATTTATTTCTGGGGTTGTCACCAATTTATCAGCCACAGTGTGGCCGGCAGGACCAGGGCACTGGTCACCTCTCTTTACTCGAATCCTGGGGTCAGTTTTGGGCCCCGCGTGACAAAGACATTGAGGGGCTGGAGCACGTCCAGGGAAGGGAACGGGGCTGGGGAAGGGGCTGGAGCACCAGGAGCGGCTGAGGGAGCTGGGAAAGGGGCTCAGCCTGGCGAAAAGGAGGCTCAGGGGGGACCTTGGGGCTCTGCAGAGCTCCCTGACAGGAGGGGGCAGCTGGGGGGGTCGGGCTCTGCTCCCAGGGAACAGGGACAGGATGGGAGGAAACAGCCTCAAGCTGTACCAGGGAAAATCTAGGTTTGAGATTAGTGAAAATTTCATCACTGAAAGGGCAGTTGAACACTGGACAGGCTGCCCAGGGCAATGGTGGAGTCCCCATCCCTGGAGGTGTTCAAAAGCCCGGTGGATGTGGCACCTGGGGATGTGGGTCAGTCGGCCTTGGCAGTGCTGGGGGAATGGTTGGACTCGATGGTCTCAGAGGGCTTTTCCAAACTAAACGGTTCTCTGATTCTATCACTCTCCAAGCAGCCTCTGGCTGCCTCAGAGGAGTTGCTGGTGGCCCTGGGGCCCCCGGGGTGGCTTTTGTGCCTCTCTGCCCCTCCGTGCACCCAGGGTGTGCCCATGGATCCCACCCGGAGCCAGCAGGGCTCAGCCTTCCCCAGCCTGAGCACAGAAAAGCTGGTGATTCAGAGGAGGCTCCAGTAACCAGGACAGTGTCACTTGTCAGAGCACTTCCCAAACCTTCCAGGCTCTGGATGGGGTTCACAGAGCACTGGGTGTAGGGAATGATTTCTTGTGGAGCAGAGGAGTGTGGCCAGTGAGCGCGGGCACCGGGAGGAAGCAGCGCGATCCATCAGCGGGGAAGAGCCAGACAACTGATCTGTTTGCTGCAATTCCACTTATAGCCAAGAAAAACGAGCCATCATCACAGGAATTATGTGTGGCAGGGAAGGACAAACTGCTCTAATCACATCAACAGTGGTTCAGATAACTCCTGGAAGAACCCTGGCACCCAGCTCCATTTAGAGCGAGATACTGGGCCGGGAGGATGCTCCTGGCAGGACAACGAGGCACAGACACTGCACAGCCTCCCCTCCTCCAGGATGGATAAATAAGCACTCAGAAAGCAATGCAATGCATCTCCAGAATACTGATTCCCTGGTGCTAATATTTCCTGACTCCCTGCTACACAGCCAAGGCGATTTGATTTAAGCCAAAACATAAATAAAGAACTTCCCAACTGTAGGGTGAGGTGAGGCAGAAGAGGATGGTGGGGAGGAAACAGGGAAGCAATGAAAACTAAAGCTAATCATGCAAGTTGCTGAGACTGACTGGCTCCCAGAAATGTCTGAACTTGCTCCTGAAGGCAAAGCTTTCATCTGGGTCTCCACTGCTCTGTTATTTTCCTCAAGAGAAGTGTGAACCTCAGGGTCAACACCTTGAAGCTCCTTTCAAGTTTGCTGATTTGAGCAGCAATGGACTTCCTTCTGCCCCCGTTAGCACAGAGCAAACCCCAGACTCTGAGAGGTTTTTTATTTCCAAGTTCTGGGGTCCCCACCATCAGAAGGACGTGGAGTTGCTAGAGTGAGTCCAGAGGAGACCACAAAAATGCTCTGAGGGCTGGAGCCCCTCTGCTCTGGAGGCAGGCTGGGAGAGCTGGGGGTGTTCACCTGGAGGGAAGAAGGCTCCAGGGAGACCTCAGAGCCCCAAGGAAAAACCAAATAGCCTCACTTAGGGACAAACAGGGCCACCAGGACTCTGAAGTCCTGAGCAAGCACCCCTCTACCAGGCCTCATCTGGCTGCCAGTCCTGCCCAAGGGAAGAACAAGGCTGCTGTGCCCACAGCTCCCCAGCAGGTTTGCCAGACCATTCCCTTCCCGAGCCAGGCAGCACTGGCTCTCCTTCCAGCTCTCCCTGCTCCTGTGATGTATGACATCTGGGAACTCTCATATATCCAGTGGGCAGGCTCATTTATACAGTGTTTGAGAAATAGATAGTGTATGAAGTGCAATTTGGTGTTGTAGCAGAGCTCTGTCCCCCTTGGGGTGTCAGGGCATTTGATTAAAGCCCTTTTATGGGAAATCAATATTTTCCTCATTATAACTCTCATTCTCAGGCCTAAAAACTACTGAGATGGACTTGTAAGATGCTGCACTACATGCATGCACACGCGGGTCTATTCATTAGGGGACTAATCTCACAGCATTTATTTTGCTTTCATAAGCTCTGACAGAGGTAAATAAGCAGTGAGGGGATCTCTCTCTAATGGGTTAGACACCACCTGCAGCAGGGGCACACTGTTTACTGCTGGATTAAACGATCCTGCTTTGAAAAACTGGCTCAGATCTTCCCAAGATCCCAGGCAGAATCCTGGACAAAACTCTTCCAAGGCCAAAACAGCCTAAAGCTTTGAGTTACACCCAAGGGCTGTAGCTGGGTCTCCTCTGCCCTTGTGAGACCCCCACCGTGTCCAGGTCTGGGGTACGAGGACATGGAGCTGCTGGAGTCCAGAGGAGGCCATGGAGATGCTCCAAGGGCTGGAGCCCCTCTGCTCTGGAGCCAGGCTGGGAGAGCTGGGGGTGCTCACCTGGAGAAGAGAAGGCTCCAGGGAGAGCTCAGAGCCCCTTCCAGTGCCTAAAGGGAGACTGAAAAAAAGGCAAAGCAACTTTTTACACAGGCAGAAAGTGACAGGGCACAGGGGAACAGTTTTAAACTGAAAGAAGAGATTTAGGTGAGGTGTTAGATGTCAGTGTGAGGGCAGTCAGGCCCTGGCACAGGGTGCCCCGAGCAGCTGTGGCTGCCCCTGGCTCCCCTGAAGTGTCCAAGGCCAGGCTGGAGGGGGCTTGGAGCACCCTGGGACAGTGGAAGGTGTCCCTGCCCATGGCAGGGGGTGGAATGAGATGGGCTTTGAGGTCCCTTCCAACTCAAACCACTCTGGGATTCCATGACATGCTTCCATGCTCAGTGGAATGAAATGAATATCCATGAGACACAGACTTGATTCAGCTTCTGCCTCTGCCCCCCTGGGGATCTGGGGTTGTCCNACGATTCCACGCTCAGTGGAATGAAATGAATAAAGGACTGACTTGATATCTATGAGACACAGACTTGACTCAGCTTCTGCCTCTGTCCCCCTGGGGATCTGGGGTTGTCCCTCGGGAGCTCTGTGCTCTGGTTTTCCCTCCTGTACCACGAGCTGAGGTCACTGTCCTCCAGTGGGGTGACACCTGCACACAGACATCCCTTAGGGGCTGGAAAAGGAGTGGGATCATGGCTGGGATTTTGGTGCAGAGCCTGTGGCTCTTCCCATGGGTGTTTCCAGGGGCAGCCCACCCAATCTGCCCGTTCCACCCCAGGCTGCTGCTCATTCCCACCCTGCAGCAGCTACAGGAACCAGACAAGCAGCAGCAATAATAACCAAATAATGCTTAATAATCCCTTCCCACAGCAGCCCTGATTTATTTCTCCTAGGGCTTGCTTTGACTCCTGCAACCTGACCCTGAAGTGCTGAAACCGTGGGAACAGCCCAGAGGCTCCACTTTGGAATGCACAGCCACCACCTGCACCCACCTGCACCAGCACCCCACCTGGATCCAACCTAATTATGGAATCATCTAGCTTGGAAAAGCCCTCTAAGATCAGAGTCCACATGCTTCCCCAGCACTGCCAAGCCCACTGTCCCCCCAAGTACCATACCCACATGGAAATGATGAAAAAATTATGATAAATCCAATTTCTTTTCTGCTCAACACTGAGGAGGCAGATGAACATGTCCAGCAGAGCTTCCTCTCGACAGTTTGAATTAAAAGTTTCACACTCCAGTTTATTGTTGGTTATTGATTATGGTGATTTTGGGAGCCAGAATAAGGGATGTGAGGCCAAGATGGCAAATGAGGCATAAGGAGAGGACAGGTCCTGTGTCAGTGACCCCAGCCCAGAGCTGTGCTCCTCACTCCACACCACTCCTCTCTTGGGCACCTCACTTGGTCCAGAAACGATCAGAATAAACTTTATTCCTTTCTGTTTAAAGCAGTTCAGCCACTCCACTCACCCAGTATGACAAAAGGACAAACTTCTCAACAAGATTAAAGGAACAAAGTGCGACCAGGATGGCAGAATGAAGGGACAAAGTCACAGTATCAGCTGGGGAGGGAAATGTTTCTGTGTTACTTTTTCCTTTCAAAATACAAAATTTCATTAGCATCTGAAAGGACTGAGTATCTTCTGCTTGCTCCCTGGAGGTTAGGAAGTGGGAAGGAAAAGTTTGCAAACATTTTCCGACTCTCCTACGGTTTATTCTTGGAAAAATGTCAGATGTTCAAAATACATCTGAGGGTTTTGTGCCCAACCACACATGGATAACAGCGCTGCTTTGCAGCGGGATGAGCGTGTATGAGAAATGCCTTCCTCCAGAGGAAATATAACTGGGTTGGGGTTTTATCCAGGATGAGTGAGATCAGACAAAGGGAGTTTTGAAAGGGACCCAGCCGGTTTTGTGGGGACAACCTCCCTCTGGGTGAAAGCTGGCAGGGCTCAGATGGGCATCTGCTGCTGGGAACAGCCAACACCAGCCTGAATCTGGTCCAGCTCTCATCTGTGCTCTGTTACCTTCCACGGCTCCTTTGCTCCATCAGTCACACTCTCACACAGCCCCAAAATGAATTCATTTGTCTGGGTAAAGCATCCAGACAAGAAATCCAGAACAAAGCCAGGGATCAGTGTTCCAAGGGACAGCAACCCACATCCCCAAAGGCATTCCTCAGGTCAGCCTTCCCTTTGTGTCCGTGTCCAGGAGGAAATACCTTCCCAGCGCTGGGATGGCAAGGGGCAGCTCTGCCTTTCATAGCCCACGTGGCTAATGGTGGGCTTGTCCTCCTCTCAGGAGTGCTCAGGGCACATCCATCCACCCATCCATCCATCCATCCATCCATCCACCCATCCATCCATCCATCCACCCATCCATCCATCCATCCATCCATCCATCCATCCATCCATCCACCCATCCACCCATCCATCCATCCATCCATCCATCCATCCATCCATCCATCCATTCATCCAACACCCCCTTGCCACGCAGAATAAACCCCTGGTGCCTCCTGATCCCGCACATGACACTGGGGATCTGCACAGCCGCTCGCACTCCCCCTGCCCCAGTAATTTTAGGATTTGCCATGAGGGATTTTCATCATTTTGAGAAGCTTAGACACTGGAAGGGAGCCCTGCTGCTTCCCAGCACTGGCAGGATTTACAGGCAAGGGTAGGGGAAGGAAACTTTATGAGATTTATACACTTTCTTTTCTTTAAAAAGTGTCATTTTCCATTTCCTGACCTGCTTTCCAGCCTAACATCTGCACGTGCTCTCGCAGGAACCCGGCTCGAGGATTAGAGGCAAGCAGCGCCTTTAATGCTTTTATCTGATTTTAAAGGTGCCAGGAGTAAATCCAGATGTCTCTCCTGAGCACCCCAGTGGAGTATGTCCAGCAGGGACCCCACAGCCTTCAGGGACAGGCACATCACCTGAGAGCACCTCCAGGCCAGGGCAGTGACAGCGGAGATCCAGAGCTGTCACACACAGTGAATCCAACAGATGGCTCAAAGCAAACACACGAATCACAGAATCCCAGAACGTCCTGAGCTGGAAGGGACACACAAGGGTTATGGAGTGGCCTTGCACAGACACCCCAACAACCCCTCCCTGGGCATCCCTGGCAGCGCTGTCCAAACGCTCCTGGAGCTCTGGCAGCCTCGGGGCCGTGCCCGTTCCCTGGGGAGCCTGGGCAGTGCCCAGCACCCTCTGGGGAAGAACCTTTTCCTGATCCAGCCTGACCCTCCCCTGGCACAGCTCCAGCCGTTCCCTGGATGCTGTCCCTGTCACAGAGAGCAGAGATCAGTGCCTGCTCCTCCTCTTCCTCACATGGAAGCTGCAGACTGACGGGTCTCCCCTCGGTCTCCTCCAGCTGAGCAGACCAAGTGCCCTCCTCACAGGGCTTCCCCTCCAGGCCTTTCCCCATCCTCATGTCCCTCCTCTGGACACCAGGACATTCTGGGGTGCACTGGCTGCTCCCCCACCTCGACAGCTGTGCTGACACAGGCTGGGGGTCTCGGGGGGATTTGGGGCTGTCTCTCACTGGGTGTGCAAGGTGCAGCTGGGTGAGTCCTGGCACAGCTGAGGGAATGGAGATGAGACCTTCTGCTGTGCCCAGGAAGCTGTGGTGGTGACCCCACACCTGCACTGGGGGGTCACCAGGTGCTGGGAGTCTCTCTGGGGTCTGGCTGGGTTTCCAGGAACCACCTCTTTTCTTCTCATCTCTTCCTGCTGTTACTAAGGTATTTGAAAGAAGCCTTCTTGTTGTCCTTGACATCTCTGGCCAAGGACATCATCCCAGGACAGAAGGATGAGACTGGGACAGTGTGTGTACTCCAAACCTGCTCCTGGCAAACCCGAGGGCTGCTCATGCTACTGCATCTCAGGCGTAAATTCCAACAAGTTCCATAAAACGAGAGGCTGGGAAGAGAACACCTCTAGGGAGGCCTTAAAGAGCCTCTTGGGTAAGACTCTGACAGGAGCACAACCCTTTTTAGACATCAGAGGAGGTTCAAGCAGTGGGAGCTTCTGAACGACGCTGCTGCAGGAAACCTTCCAGCCCAGGAGGTGAGAAAATCCAGATGTGAGGCAGACATCTCCTCCTGCCCAGACTCCCTGGTGCCTGGCAGGGTGTGAGGGCTGAGCCTCTCCCTGCCACCAGCCACTCACGTTCCACACTCACCCACACCCAGCAAGAGCTCAGCTCGGGCTGACAGTTGGCACAATTCTGTGGGGCAGTCCATGAACCGAGACCAAAAGCTGCCCTGCACGAGCTACAGCAGCACCAGCTGCTCGTGGAACTCCAGGTTCTGTCCTGCTCTTACAGAAGACAATTAACTATAATTAATAATTAACTTCAGTGCAGCAGGATTGGTCCCTATGGAAACACCAGCATGACTTTACTCGGTTTTATTTACCCTATGGGAAACATTGCCAGGTGGCAATGCTCAGTAAGAAATTTCTGTGGAAGTGGTAGGACTTACAAACTTCCAAAGGATTTATAAACCCTTCGATTTTCAGGATGAGTGAAAACCACAGTCTGTGTTTTAAGCACCTTCTCCAGAACACTTTGTGATCTCAGGGTTAGCAGATCACCATGGTTTGGGGCGAAACACGTCCTGGGAGTTTGACTGCAGGAATCACACTTCTCCAGAACCCAGGGTACTGCACAACTCAGGCTAGCCACAACCATGACCTTGGCTGACTCTGACTTAACTTATTCCAGAAGAGAACCCCCCACTCAGAAGGCACTTAAAAACAATGTCTTGTAAATCTGCCAAGTTTGAGTAGGAAATGTGATTTTTTCCCCCAAATTCTATCTCACTGAGGACCCTCCTGAGTGAAACCATCTTCTCTCTCTCTGAAGATGGTGAGGATCTTCACCACCTACATTAGAAAATGCTTCCTTGAACAGAGGTGCTTTCTGACACCTCTGGGGGGTTTGCTGGTATGTTGTGAATGTCCTGCAATTTAACATCTGTGCACTCAAAGTTTGATTCAAAATGGTCATTCGAGTTTGATTTTTAAGAGTATCTTCTAAATGTTCTTAATCAGGGGTTTGCTGCTTTATTTTATTTCTCATTTGTATAGAAGAAGGTTTTAAAGATATGAAATTCCACAGGAGATGAAATTCCCCAAATTCACAAAAATCTGTGATTAAAAGATGCCGAAACAATTGCTCCTAATTCTGGAAACTTCAGAAATTCCTGAGAGATGCTTGGTAACTGCAATAAAAAAGCTAATAAACACCTTCCACTCCTACAACGTGCTGTGTACTTGGGAGTAGACACATTCCCAACAACATCACATTATGTTCGTTAGAAAGATCATTACATTGCTTTTGATTAAGTGTCAGGAATAAACTGTGGATGAATGATGGAGTTTTTTAATGAGTTCAAAGTCCATGAAATAATTTTCTTCCCTGGGTCAGTTAGAATTTCAAAGCAAAATTCCTATGGGACCAATTTATTGGGAGTGCAAAGAGGCTTTTGTTCTGCATTTCCCAGACACTCCATAGGCTGCCTGACCCTGCCTCTGTTTGGATAGCTGGGATTTCGCTTACTCAGATAAGAGGCTGAATGCTCCAGCTGAGAGCTCTGGGGAGCAGCTTTCCCTTTCTGGCTGATAGCACAGATTTTGGTGCTGCTCCTTACAAAAGAAAAGAGAAATGTCCTGCACAGTGAACACCTCCCCACGACTCGTCAGACTACCCAGGGGTTTTTGCAGGCAGAGATGTTCGGTGTAGTCTGGATCCAAGGAGCTCTTCCTCTTTGTGTGGGATCCTTCCTGGAATACCCACCCAGGTCACCAAGGTGCCTTTTGCAGGGTGGTATGGACCAAGGCACAGAGAACATGCCCATGATTTCAGAGCCTGTGGGAGCCAAATAATTCCGGTAAGGATGTCTGGAGAAGGTGGCCATGGACAGGATCCAAGCTGCTCTTGGGTGGCTGCTGTGACACAGCCACAGCTCCCCAAAATTCCAGTTAGAATTCATCTTCCAAACCTCTTAGAGAAACGTGACAACTGCTGCTGGCACCACCAACCACGGGAACATCTGAACTGCTGGCCCAGGGCAAACCAAAGACCCACCCCACCTGTCTCTGAGGACAGGGGACAGTGTGTGCGGGGTAACACTGAACAGATCCAATAATTTCATAGAAGTGAAGAAACATAGTGGAGAAACCATCCCACCTGTCTCTGAGGACAGGGGACAGTGTGTGCGGGGTAACACTGAATAGATCCATGATTTCATAGGGGAAGTGAAGAAACATTGTTGAGAAACCTTCCCATCCCTGGAAGTGCTCAAGGACAGGCTTGATAGGGCTTGGAGCAACCTGGAAGAGTGAAAGGTGTCCCTGTCCATGGCACGGGGNGACAGTGTGTGCGGGGTAACACTGAATAGATCCAATAATTTCATAGGAGAAGTGAAGAAACATAGTGGAGAAACCTTCCCATCCCTGGAAGTGCTCAAGGACAGGCGTGATAGGGCTTGGAGCAACCTGGAAGAGTAAAGGTGTCCCTGTCCATGGCACGGGGGTGGAGTGAGATGGGCTTTAATGTCCTTCCAACACAGACCATCCTGGGATTCCATGAAACATGTCAGGGAAGCTGGCAGAGGTGCCTGCTGCCCCCTTCACTCTGCCCTCACCCACACCACTGCCTGACGTGAGCCCTGACCTCCCCTTCCTCGGCTCCTCCTTGGGCTGTCATCCAGAGAGGCAGGGAAAGCCTGGGAACTGCTGGCACCAAGCCTTTCCAGGGCCCTGGGCTCCAGACTGCAGTTTCTAGACCACAGATGTGGTCTTTGATTTAATCATCTGCAAGCCCAGGTGCTGCTCTGGCACATAATACATCTGATCCAAAGTAACACGGCATCAGTTCTGCTGAATTCATTCCTTGCACTAAAAATCAGGACATCCATTCTTCAAAACTTCCCAGCATGTCAGCTCCTGCAACTTCCACAATAAAACACAGCCCTGGACTCAAAAGGAAAATAAGACATGGGCTCAAGTGGTGCTTGGTCCAAAGCTCTCCTTGGGAGAGCGAATTCCCAGATTTCTGATTTTCTTGATTTTCCATTCAAGGCAGCTTCATCTTTGCCCCCACAAGGACAGGTTTGCCCTCAGGGTGGAGGTTGAAGCCCATGAAGTGGAGAGGTTCTCAAGGAATTCTCTGTGAGCCAGCAGAGCTGCAGACGGGAATCACAGGAAAAACCATGGAATATCCTGAGCTGGGAGAGACCCACAGGGACCACCCAGCCCAATCCCTGGTCCTGCACAGACACCCCAACACCCCCACCCTGGGCATCCCTGGCAGCGCTGTCCAAACGCTCCTGGCGCTCTGGCAGCCTCGGGGCCGTGCCCGTTCCCTGGGGAGCCTGGGCAGTGCCCAGCACCTCTGGGGAGGAACCTTTCCCTGATCCAGCCTGACCCTCCCTGGCACAGCTCCAGCCATTCCCTGGGTCCTGTCCCTGGTCACCAGGGTCCATCCATGTGAAATCCTCTGCTCCACAAGAAGGGGCAGTTGTGGAAGTGCTCACTGCCCTGGTGCTGGTCCAGGCACTTGGTTAATTATTTGTTTAAATCTGAGCCCAAGAGAAGCCTAATTAGATGCAACAGGACACCCCTCCAGCTTAAGTGTTTTGCTGGACCAGCTCCCTGGTATAAAACATAAAGCCAGGGACTCTGTGCAGAATACAGAGGGATTTTGATGAAATTCTTCTGACGGGGAAGGCGGGAGGGAGAAACGTAGCCTTTATTGAATGCCCTCCTCAGTCTACAATTTATATTCCAAAAAGCTGAGAGCTGTGGTCTTAAGGCAGGAAGGAGGAGATCAGCATCGCCCGCAGCGAGCGTCCTCCCCTGCCCACCACGCTGTGCTGACACGGGACCTAAAAAGGAATCAACCTTATCTTATCTTTTCAGTCAAAAAGAGAAAAATGGAATGATAGTGCTTCCTCGAAGGAGGGACAAGACTGTGCGACTCAGGCTTTCCCTCTGATTTTGGATGCCCCAAAGGACCAGCACACACCTCCAGAGAGCTGGTCCTTGAGATGCTGCCTCCCAGGAGCAGGTCCAGCTGGGCAGAACCACCTCCAGATCCAAGCAAACCTCACCTGGAGCTATGCAAAGGACAAAGGAAAGACACTGCCTGTGGAACAACGGGGTTCCTGCCCAGTTTGGAGGTGCTGAATTTGCCCAGCAGGCAGGATGGCAAAGGGGGATTATCCCAATCCCGCAGCTCTCTCCCTCCCAGCCCTCATATGAATCAGCCCCCTGAAATCCTCCACAGCCAGACCTGGCTGCACAGCTACGTGCCTGTAATGACCAAAACAACAATTTATTTTTCCCTCAGCCTGCAGAGCTTCAGAGATTCCAGCTATGGTGGTGACCTGCTAATGACCCACCATCAGCACTGCAGCCAGCCCTGCCAGGACTGCCCCAAAAACATGAGCTTTGCTGAGACCTTCAAGTAACCCCGTGTCAAAAACCCCCTGTATTTCTCCAAAAATCATAGAATGGGTTGGAAGGGATCTTGAAAGATCATTTTGTTCCAACCTTGCAGTCATGGGCAGAGACACCTTCCACTAGACCAGGTTGCTCCAAGCCCTGTCCAATATGGCCTTGCCAATCAAGCCATGGAAACTCAAAAACATCCCAAACCAGCAGCACTGGAACTCCCAGCTTCCACAAGATGGCAACTTCCTCCTGCATGTTTCCACCAGGATTTCCATAGGGTTTTTTACCAGTTTGGAGGGGGTTTGGCTGCTGCCTGTTTGAACACACTGTGGCTGTGGGTGGTCAGCGCTGAACTGGAAACCAAGCCCTGCCCATCCCTAATACCATGTTTCCCCAGATCTGGCTGCTCTGGATTCATCTGTCCCCCAGTTCTCCGTTCATCCCAAGCCACTTTCTGCATCGTTTCACCTTGTGGTTTAACCTCAGCTGGCAACTCAGCCCCACAGAGCTGCTCCCTTGCTCCCCTGGGTGGGATGTTAGAGAGAATTGGAAGGGCAAAAATGAGGAAAGTGTGCTGGGATAAAGACAGTTTAACAGGGAAAGCAAAAGCTGTGCATGCAAGCAAAGCAAAATGAGGACTCCGTTCCAAACTTCTCATGGGCAGGCAGATTTCAGAATCATTACAGATTCATGGAATGGTTTGGGTTGAAAAGGACCTTAAAAGCTGATCTTGTTCCACCCCTTGCCATAGGCAGGGACACTTCCCACCAGACCAGGACTCTCCAAGCCCTGTCCAACCTGGCCTTGAACACTTCCAGAGCATCTCTGGACTCCTTCACCCCTAACACTGACTCAGGAAGACAAACACCATCACTCCAAACATCACCTCCTTCTTCTTCCCCCAGCTTTACATGCTGAGCACGATCCCACACGGCCTGGAATATCCCTGGGGACACCTGGGCTCAACTGTCTCCTTCCAACTCCTTGTGCCCCGCCAGCTGCTCCACTGGTGGGGTGAGGAGCAGAACAGCCCTCCCCTCCGTGCCAGCCCTGCTCAGGTGTGACTACAACATCCCTGCTTGCAGCACGAATCCAAACCAGCTCCCGGGAGGAACATTAGTGCTCCATCCCAAAGCAGCCCCTGGTGCTGCAGCACGGGGGTCCTGCTTCCCCACCCCACGGCCAGGCCAGCTCCCAGCAGGATCTGCAGCCAGCTCCGGCCTCAGCCACACCCCAGTGACCTGGGCAGGTGTCTAGGTTTGGACAGGTGT